>JAMKCH010069087.1:0-25198 GCA_023653785.1 Ophioderma brevispina
GCAAGTATAACATTTAGAGACCCTTCAGCAGCATGGATCAATAGCTGTGAGTGTCCCCAAAAATGGAAATACATGTATTTCACATTATGAGGGGCATTTCTACAAACCAAAATTTTTGTATTGCTCAATTTGCACTAGCTGGTCAAACAAGATTCTGTACCAGTACAATTCATTTCTGGATTTCCTTGCAGAGACAATGCACTTACAATAGTAAAGTTTTTCATTTTGTATTCAACTGAAATGTAATAATCTCACATTTAAATATGAAGCACAGCATAAAAACAATTACAACATCCTTAAGATATCCAATAAACATACTTTTAACGTACAATTAAACGCTTACAAGAAAAACTAGAGGTCTCTGGTACATGCATGCATTATGCATCTGTCCTGTCAAGGTTGGGTCATTGTAGTGACTTTTTCACATTGGTTCCCATTTTTTTTGGCCTGTTCATAATTTAGGCCACAGCAAGTACTTTCATAAAAGTCGAATTCTCAAGAGAGTCAAAATTGGAGTCAATCTCAAAAGTAAGGGGGTCCAAAAAACATAAAGCAACATAATATCACACAAAACTTAAGGTCTAGGGGCTTTTACCAGTTTTATATGGGTCAGTGAAGTTACTGCACAGGCCTGCAGGAAATACTTTGAGTATTTTAAGACCCTACAGCAGCAGCAGTGGTCCCTGCCAGTGTGCCCCTGAAATGGGAAATTTAATATTTCACATACAAGGAAGAATTTTTAAAGGAAAAATGTCAAATTTATTCCTGTTTCTCAGTTTACACCATGGGTAAATAGCCCTGTGCTGATTTAGTTTCTTATGATTCCATTTTGTTAAAATGAATACTTTGTTTGATTGCAAATGCAATGACTGAATTTTGCTCAGAGTTGTGAAAAACTGTGATGAAAACCATTCTATGAGAATGAATGGAATAGATGATTTCTGTTGGTGATCTCAGCTTGATTTAATCCAAGCAAGTCATGCAAAACTCAAGATGTATGGGAACTCTGTTTGGCATGGAATGACCCTGCGAGTCGTGCTAATTCGTATACACAAAATATTTGTTGTGTCAAAACTTGTTTACTTAATAATCTCGATGAGGGGGAATTTAATAGTCCCACTCCCCGTATTATCAGATGGGATTGCAATCAGTTATGTAAAAACCGCAAAGGATAACTGTCATGTTTAAATTTAAATAAGGAGTTTGTCCAGTAAATTTGACTCTTTTCAAGATTTCCTAAATTGTTCCGATAGTAATTTTGATGTAATTGGTTTAGTGAAACCTGGGTTTCAATGATGTACCCCCGGATTAATTTAATTTAATGGATATAATCTTGAGTTCAATAATAGAGTTCACAGAATGGCGAGGTGTGTGTTTTTTATATAAAAGACAGATAAAATATCTTATATATAAAACGATTGATTCTGTTAAATCATCCTGCTGATGTGGAGAGTATGGTCATAGAAATTGAAAGAGCGGCATCTAAAACTTGTGATTGGTATTGTGTATCGACCTCCTGACCAAGATGTTTAATACTTTTAAATGATTTTGTTGATACATTGCCTACTGTGGCTTCAAATACAGAAAATTATTACCTTGATGGGGTGACTTTCATATTATTATTGAATAAGATGTACAACCACAAACAAGTTATTTTATCAATGTCTTACAGCCCACTTCCTTTAGATCCGATGCTAAACCCATACCTACAAGAATTACTTCCAAGTCCCATGCAACTTTAATAGAAATCTCTTTTTACCAACTCCAAATCTCACCAAACTTCAGGTATAGTTATAACTGACTTGAGTGACCATTTGCCGATTTCTCATTACTACCAATTCTTAATAATACAGAAAGATCAATCGAACAAATGAAATGAAGTACGTTTGGTTCACAGAATCAAAATATAGATAATTTTAAGACTCAATTGAAAAATGTAGATTGGAAAAATGTCTGTAATTCAGAACACAAAATGTTTAATGACTCGTATACTAGTTTATCGACAATTTATGAACTTTACGATAAATGTATACCATGTAAAAAGAACTTGTTCATAAGAGCGCAAACGAGCAACATTGAATCCCCTGGATATTTTGCTTTATAAAAAGTATTCGAAAAGAATAAACTGTATAAAAATCTATAGGAAACCTACTCATGTCAACATCGACTGTTACAAGAACGGATAGAAATAAACTTAATCTGTCGTGCGTTTGGCAAAACAAAATTACTTTATTACCTCATTAGACAAGTAGAAATATAATCTTAAGAAACACCTGGAAAATTTTAAATTCTATTATTTTATTATTCGACCAAAATCTAAACGTGTGTTCTGAAAAGTTTGTATCGGAACGCAATTTATACATGTCCAAAACAAATTTCGACTGAGTTTAATAAATACTTTGTCGAATTAAGGGCCGTCCTTGCCTCTACTATTTTAAGCAATACAGGCAAAGACTTCTCGTCTTATTTACAAAGACAAATAGCAACACCTGTTTTTTTCGCCTCCAAGTAAGATGAAATTAAAAGATCATTAAAGACTAGCTGTAGCTAGTATACTAGTAGTAGCTGGTCGGTTATTGAAAAATGTATTTGTGATGGGTCACATCAAAAGGGGGGCACTTTGGCAGGTGACTGATTTTTGAATTTTGTCTTCTTGTATATTTAGATCATTTTTTAAGCTTTAAAATGACACTTTAAATATCTCAAAATGGTAAAGGCATTCACATTTTACCAGTGGAAAATATCCTAATTGTTATTATTGCGGAGTTGAAATCTGTTTGGTGATGAGGGAGTGTTGGTATGTGAAACATAAAGCAATGTTCATTAATTGCAGTTACTTTTGTTATCCAAAAAGATGATTAGTTTAGTTCTGATATTTGACCTTTTTCAATTTTGACCTAATTTTTTGACCCCCAAATTATGAAATTCAAGAATGCCCCTTAATTCCCTAATCAATGAAGACATCAAAATATTATCTAATATTGGATGCTGAGGTTGATAACAGAAACAGGGCGATATTTTTGTTATCAGCCGAAAAAAAGCCATCCAATATTATATTAGTGAAGAAAAGCTGACTTGACAAATACTTTTAAAATGGCTTCAAAACTAATAAAAACAGAGGTAGTTTTCTTGACCAGAGTCGCATGGACCGAAATGCACAATATATTTGGCGTATTGTTCAGTGTTGGGCGGTAACGCGCTAATCGCACTGTGTAATTTGCAACCCCACTGCTAATAATTTCTTATATTATCATATCCATATGCCAGTCTGCCGTCATAGAAGGCATTTGAAGCTAAGTGGACTGTTGGACATGTTACCACCCTCAACACAGTTATATGGTCGCCTAGAAAACTGAACAGAGGAATAGGTTCTATTAGCCCTTTAACTAAGTCAATTCAAATAACGGCTTGCTTTAATTGGGTAAGTAAAATAATGCCCTTTAATGGTGTAATGAACTTGATCTCAAGTGCCGCTTTAATTGGGAAAATAAGGATTGTCTCTTTAATTAGCAAATGCCTTTTAATTTGGTAATCAAATAATGCCCTTAATCCATTAATCAAAGACGACATCACATTGACTTTTATTATATAGTTCGAAGCCAGTCTTGCCTGCATAGAAAGGCACTTGAAGCTAAGTGGACGTTGACCACTCTCAACACAACTAATCCCATAACAGACAGTTCTGGTCACCTAGGCAGCTGATCAGAGGAAACAGGTCTCATATAGCCTTTAACTTGCCAGAATGCCTCTCTTTTTGGTAAATTCAGAATGCCCCTTTCATTTGGTCAATGAATTGATCTTAGAGTGCCCCTTTAATTAGCAAATTAATGCCCTGTTAATTAGCAAATAACCCGATAATTTATCAATTTAAATCCATAAAAGAAGCACTAATCACTAACTGGGTATTTTCGATTGTGTTATATATATCTGTCCTATGTAATTGTTAGGCTTCATGATGTATTGATTGAGTGGATTTTTTTTTGGACTCCTTATACGTTCCATGGCCATTTCAACACAACACATGCATCGATAAAAAAGAAACATGAAGAAAAACAAAATAACCTAACCTTTTATCATGTGCATTCAGCACACGTGTGTTTGACCCAGTACTGTCATGACTACCCTGCACGGTGACAACTGCTGGTAGTGGAAAAGCTACTGTTGTTTTGTATGTTGGCAATGCCGCAACGTACATTTTAAATGATTATAGGTATTTACACCACGCACTTTCAGTTGAAACCAAGAGCCAGTACATACGATTAACAATTCTTCCCCTGCCTCGGCGAATATTCATCATTACAACGCTTGTCGGGCTCCTACGTGACCATGGATGATTCCACACATTTGTGGTTCAAATGCTAAATCACTACCTCTCAAATCACCTTCGACGTCAATAGAATTGGCTGAAAAGACTGTTTATTTCATTAATTTTCGTTGGCTTGTCGGGGGTTACACAGCGGCGGTCCCATTTTTCATGCTACTCAGCCGTCCAGTGTTTCTCTTCAGTTTTTTTTCCCGATTTTTTCGCAAAACATGCGCGTTCACTTTTTTCGGTCTTGCTACAATGGCCATCTTTGTCACTGATTTTTCAAGAAACTTCGCATATCACAAGGTCATTTATGGTTGGGTTGACAGTGTTTCAAAATGCACCTCCCATATGACAGCCCAACTTACACAATTTCTGACGCCAGATCGACTATAATTAAATTTAAATACGCTGTTTCTTCTAAAATTCAAAGTGGGTGCTTGGTAATTGACGGTTTGTAATTGTATTTTTAAAGTAGCTTACTCCTTGTATTGTTTTATAATAGTAAAACTATTATAGTAGCCGTAAAAATCATTTTTCCTTGCCACGATCACGCACGGCCCGACCAGCCTGGGTAATAAGTGTTTCTTGAAATTGGTCAAGTACGTACATCGGCATTGGCAACAACTTTCATACGGCACTGATCAGTCAGTCAGTCAGTTTCACGGATTTGCTCTTACTGGCTAGTCGTACCGACCAGCAAAAATTCGGTATGTAAAAAGTGCGGTTCTGACGGCATAAATCTGATTTAATTAAACAATTTGCTAATGAAAGTTCAAGCATACCCATTATCTTAATATTTAATATGTCTTTATCAAGTGGGATTGGGGTAACCCAATGATTTCAAATGCCAAAGTTTTTAGTAGTAACCGATATCGCAAAAAAAGCCTGAAGTATTTGGCAATTACCGCCCCGTGTCCTGTTTTACCATGTCTTTCCAAAATTCTCAGAACGCTAGTTTACAATCGCTCGATGATTTCCTGATAAAATGAGATACGTTAACAAAAACAATATGGTTTTCGCAAGACCATTCTACATATTGGCGTGCTTGATTTATTAATTAATGATATAAAGAAAGCTATTGATGAAGGCATGAGTACTAATAGGTAGATTCATAGGATTATCAAAACGTTCGATACGATTGACCACGGTATATTATGTTACACAAATTGTATATTATGGTTTTAGAGGGGTCTCACTGATTGTTTCAGAAATTATTTTATCACATCGCAAACAGTTTGTTTTTATATCATTGCAGTGAATCACCTTCAAGAAGTTAGCTGTGGTGTCCCACAAGGGTCTATGTTTGGGACCCTTACTTTTTACCTTTATAGAAATGATAATCTTGCCATACATCTGTTCAAAACAATTTTATTGCCGATGACACTGACATGTTTTTAACTCCCACAAAAATATCCTACATTTTTGCAACATGTCAATCATGAATTAGAGGAAGTGTGTAATTGGTTTAAGCAATAAAAATTGTCAATGTAAAAAATGCAAAGAAGACTAACATAATGTAATTTAGGCACACTAATGAGACAAGAACAGATGTAATGATCACGATATTTATTTAGAAATGGCTGTAAGTTGAATAGAGTTAATGAAACTAAATTCCTGGGAATTATGATTGACGAAAATTTGACATGGAGGAAACATAGTGAAACTGTTTGTAATCATGTTCTAGAACATATTGGAGTTCTCACACATTAAAAAATGTTTTCCACCCAAATGCAATGAACCAAGGAATACTGTAGACATTAGTGTTACCAAATTTAAATTATGGGCTGCTACTATGTGGAAAAAGATGCCCATAAAATGTATATGAATAAAATTTTTTAGTCTGCAGAAACGTGCCCTAAGAATACTTTCAAATAGTTCCTATTTATGTCCAACGAAACTTTGTTTGAAAATATATATGCTTAATATATTTAATTAACATGGTTACAAAAGAAGTAGCTATATTTATGTTCAAACATTATACAAATATTAAAAAAATCAAAAATTTGATGATTTTTTTACAATCCATGGAAACAATCAGAATTACAATAACTCGAAATCGAGATGATTTCAGATCCTTTGCCAAGGTGGTAAAACAGGCCTTGACTGTAGTCCAAAAGTATGGAATAACTTGCCAAACATCTTAATCTGCAAATTCATTCGAAAATTAACAAGGCGGTTTCTCGAACCACAAAGGCCCAGTGCAGTAGCTAAAGAACAAGAAGCAACAATTTTCAGATCTCATCCGGGAATATTGTGATGGCCCACCAAGTTTCAATCCTCCTACCACATGTTAGTGATTTGACCTGGATGACCCCACATGACCTTGAAATGACCTTCCAAGTGTCACACTGAATGTTGACCACACCCACCAAGTTTCATCCTCCTACCACATTATTAGTGATTTGACTTAAATGACCCACACGACCTTCAAATAACCATCAATTTTTTGGCACTTGAATGTGACCACACTCACCAATTTTCACTCTAATACCACATATTAAGTGATTTGACCTTGGATGACCCCTCATGACCTCACATGACCTTCAAAAGTTTTGGACATAATGTTGATCACAAAGCCCACCAATTTTTTACCCTCCAACCACCCTCCAACCACAGTGATTTGACTTGGATGACCTCGGATGCCTTGAAATGACCTTCTCAAAATTTTTTGTACTGAATGTTGACCACACCCACGATTTTCATCCTCCTACCACCCAGGTTAATGATTGACTGGGAGACCTTGAAGACCTCAACATTTTGGTACTGAATGTTGACCACGCCAACCATATTCATCCTCCTACCACAGATGTAAGTGATTTGACCTCTGGATGACCTCGGGATGACCTGAAATGACTTCAAAATTGTTGGTACTGAATGTTGACCACACCCTCCCACAATGTTTCGTCCCCTCCTACCCATGTGTTGTTAAGTGATTTGACCCTGGAGGACCCTCGGGATGAGTGACTGAAATACCTTCAAAATTTTTGGGTACTGAATGTTGACCACCACACCTACCAATTTCTCCTCCTACAACATGTTTAAGTTTTTGACCTGGATGACCCTTGGATGAACTTGAAAATGACCTCAAAATTTTGTACTGAAGGTTGACCACCCACACCACCAAATTTCAGCCTCCTACCACAGGTTAAGTGATTTACCTTGGATGACCTCGGATGACCTTGAAATGACCCTTCAAAATTTTTCGGCACTGAAATGTTTGACCACACCCACAAAGTTTCATCATCCTTACCACACAGATAGGTTCTCGCAATTTAACTCATTTTGCTATTTTTGACCCCAATTGACCAATCCCACATGCCCCTCCTCCGAATCCTCCCGAGCCTACTTGAGGACATCATTGGTGCGAAGAGGGACACATACTTGCCTCCCAATCAAAAGAATCGTGTTGACCACGTATTTATAGCGATTTGCCCTATTTTTGCCCCTATTTGACCCTAGTTTGAAAACATTGACCTTGACACATGCCCTGACCCACTTTGGATCCAACCCAACGCGTACATAAAGATACATATATGTGTGCGAAGAATGGACACCCACACTTGTGAGTTCCAAAGATAGCGCGAGGGACACACACACACGAACACAACACGGACGGGGGGGGAAGAATTCTATAGTCCCCTTCGACCAACCAAAAGTGGGGGGGACAAAACAATCGTAAATACTTGCTACTTACTTTGTAAAATTTCTGATAATTTGTACCTGTATACTGGTTTGTTGTTTAGGTGTGCCCTAATCGAGTTATTCGATTTATTATTTAGGTACATCTAGTGTTGTATGCTTACGACATCTTGGGTGTGTTCTGTTTTGCGTTGTGTACACGTGTCAATGTTGTGTGTCTTGGTATTATTTGACTGTATATGTAATCAGGGGGTGCATCCTATCAGCATTTTCTGCTTTTAGTTGCACCTACTCTATTCTCTTTTGCGGTATTTTTGCTACTTTTGTATGTTTGTTCTGATGGAAATAAATGATTATGATATGATAATAAATAATGGCCAACACAAGATAAGGCCTTGCAATTAAATGTTGTATATACGAAGTTAACAAAACGTACATCGAAACATCAATGATAGATTGGGTTATTCTCTAAAACATGCACAACATGTTGTGTGGTCAAAGCTTATCCCTATGTTATTATCTTAAGAGATTAAGAAATCATAATTTAGTTAACCAAACAAACAATCAGGCAATTACTGTCACAAAGACATTTTATGTGGCTGGCATTGTCTATTCAAATGGCACAAAAGTAACAAATAAACACGGAATACAATGGTAAATAGTCAAATTTATCCAAATCTGTAGTAATAAATCAGTTTTATCATTTGAATTATGTTTCTGTCAAGGTTTGGTAATATCAAAACACGCACCAGTCAAACACGTCAGTAAGGCATCCATACAGCTCCAAAAATGAAAAATTTGATGTTAACAAAATTATTGTCATCTACGAGACAAACAATTTCAGTCTCAGAGAAATTTGGTGAGTGTCATCCTATTATGAAGGGCATCACTACTAATTACTATAACAGAGATATCAGCAGAAGAGATTTCTATTAAAGCAAGTAAAGCTGAGATGTTTTTTAACCTTAACTGTTTCGGAAGTGACAAAGGTTTCGGAGGTGACAGGGGGCTAACGGAAGGTTAATGCAGTGTGCTAATTTGAATATGTTGGGGTAGGTTTACAACCTTTTATTCATGTAAGCTGTAGCATGTTCAAACATTTAAAGAAGTTCAACACATGGCCATTGTATCTCTTTAAAAATAAACACTATCAGTTAATTGTGCGGAGGACGAAATGGTACCGGAAAAGTTAACATGGCATTTGAATTGCGCACAAAATCTTTAAGAGGTTGATGAAGGATCAAAATTCAATTGCAAATAATGCAAGCCTATTGGTAGATGTTGCAATACACCAAAAAACAGAGAGAATTCTATTAAATATAAGGAGTACAGATTATAACAGTTTGTTATAAATAGGCATCATTGTGTTAACGGAACAAAAAAGTCAACTCCGAAACGCTGAATTGCAACGACCTGTCTAAGGAAATGAGAAGCAGGAAAATGTGGAAACAAAAATAGCATTATAGGGTGGACATTGCTATAATAAGAATTAAAAACAAAAACGGGAATTCCATGCAGGGGAAAGTACAGGCTTGAGAAAAACAATATAGTAATTTGTGGAGTACAACCAAAGTGCCAATTTTGCCACATAAAATGGCCACCAAATCCAAAAGAAAAAAAGTAGGAGGTTTGTTAAGCTAGATGAGCTACCCCATTTAAGGATTAGTGTTACAACAGCAAAATATCTTTGAAATTCTCATTCGAATTTAGTGAGATTCATATCATGAAGTGTCAAAACTGAAAGTTTACACCCCCACTGATGTGAAACGGCCATATTAATTAGATCCCAAGTTCTCAAAAATGCCCATTTAATCGGCCAACAAGCACGTTGACCCCATTTACAATTCACAAAGATACAAGATGTTATGCGAGTGGTCTTTGACATAGCAAAGAATTTGTATATCCGATGTACTGTTTAGCGAGAAAACAATTATGCATAATTTAATTAGCTCATTTGCTACCCGAGCCCATATGCACATACTTTCAAATGCAAAAAAGATGGCCCATGAGGAGCTTATATGCAGTGAAGGAATTTTTTGCATCGACTGTTACCGTTAAAAAATACAGCGATTACGCGATTTTTGCAGATTAATGAACTCATTTGCATATGGTAATTTGCCCGAAATGTGCCAAAAATCTAGAATAAGGTCGAGAATCTTCAACCCGATTCCTTCCAACAGTTACATATTATACGCCTAACAGAATCCAGTAACTTATATACAAGCCTGCGGGAGGATACATGTTTTCATATAATATGCAAATTAGATACTTAATTAGCATATTTATTTTACGCCCAAAATCTGATCAGGCGAGAGAGAACTCATCAACCCGCTTCCTTTCCACCAAGGGAATCATTGTAGCTTTACGAAAAACTACAGATAAATCGTACAAAACGTGGGTTAACATTTATCACAGCGGACAAAAAAAAGTAAGAGAACGAACGAAACGGACGGCTGCTTCATTTTATGTCCCCGTTCGAACTCGTGCGGGGGGACAATTCTACCTGGGAATGGTTAAAGCTTCAACCTTATCTGGTCGAATAAGAAGATATGCAATTTGAATAATTAATATCTGATCCAGATTATAATTACAAAATCACCTTAAAAAAAAAAATCATGTCAATATGAAATAGCCCAGAAATAGCCGCCCCTGTATTGTGTCACCCATCACCATTTGGAGATTGTGCTATTTTCATAATGTACAGATGGAAATTATTCAAAACACTTTTTTTATACTTATAACTGAAGCCTGATTCCCTTGCCATGTTGACTGAAACATATGCATTTCCTTCTGAGAATTGATGATGTATGCCCCAAAATACCATTTTAGCACAACTAAAAGAGGGAAAACGGAATCGAACAGTTGGACCCAGGGCAACCCTGTCGACCAGACTCTTCCCAATTTCCGTGTTGGACCAGAGCCCACACGGACGCCACACATCCCATATCATGCTGTGGGGCGGGTCTGGAAGCGGGAGTCGGGAAGTCAAAATGGAAAGGAAAATCAGGCTTCAGTTATATGATTATAAACAATTGTTTTTGAATAAATGATTACCAATGAACTGATTTCCTTTACACAATGTTGACTGAAACTATATGAATACCACAGTTGAATCAATAATTTCAATCAACACAGACTAGACACAACTAGTCGGAGGTGGAGATGGAGCATGATATCTCAGAGAGAGAGGCGATAGGATGCAGAAAAAGGTTGCATAAAGCGCCAGAGAAAAAACACATGGAATTCTAGATTCCAAAAGTCAGAAGCCAATAACTCACCTAGCCAGTGGAGTACGCCAAGGGTGAGTAACAGGACCTAGACTTTAATGTGTTTTAAATGACCTAGCCAAAGTTTTTTTTGGAGAAGAGCCAGCGCCGCTCGGATCCCGAAGACCAGAGATAAAACCAAGCCTAAGGACGGAGAAGGAAGAACTCTGGCCTGAAGAGAGTGGGATGGAATGCGACGTAGGCCCTCGAAAAAGGGCCAGAAGCACCCCGCGGCAAAGAGGCGGATCCCAAAAAACCAGGAGTGGGCCCCCTCAGAGAGGGGGACGATCAAAAAACACCACAGATGACCCAACGGGGAGAGACCCGGGGAAAGATAAAGGTTGAGAAGGAACTGAATGAAGGCAAAAAAAAGGCCTCGGCCCCGTGGAGGGGGGTGCTGAGAGTGGAGAGTGTGAGAGAATAAGACCAACCCTACACGGAGAAGAAGCTACGAGGAGAAGGAATTCTACGAGCTAATTCAGCGGGAAAGGGGGAACCCGAAGGAGTAAATAAGGGCGAGGAATAGCGCGACGCCGCACCAAAGGCTAATTGGGGGCTTCGCCACGAGAAACCGCCGACCAAATACTCAGATCCAAGATGGAGCTAGCTAGGGTCAGGAACAGACGCCTTACAGGAGTCAATGGAAACGGCCAAAGTAACAGAGTTGTAAGGACGAACCAAAACACCTAACTGTGGGTGAGGGGGGAGACTGAGCTAGTCGACCGAAAGTTCAAAACAACGGACGCTCGGAGACAGCTAACAAAGCCTCAAAATAGCGAAAAATCCCACTAAGGCTGTCACTGCCAGGAGAGGGAGGGACGATTCGGGCCTCGACTGCTGGAGGTAGACAGAACCACGAGGAAAGAAAGAACGAGGCAGACCGCCGCAATACCGGAAGCCGTGGCACCAGCACCGGGCAACCCGAAAGAGCAAGTCAAATGCTAGATTAATAAGAAACTAGCACTCCCCAAGATCGGCCAGCGAGACCAAACCTGGCCAAAAAAAAGTAGACAAATGGGTGGTAAGACCAACAGAGGAAGAGAAGTCTACAGAGGGAGAACCCCGGGCTAGACCCTGCAGAAACACGACGTCAGACCCAAGAGGCGAACCCGGAGTCGGAGAGGAGCTCACTAACTGCTCGGGAAGCCCGAACAGAAGCCCAACCAGTGGCGACCTTCAGAATGAGGAGCAGGTGAACAAAGCGTAGTTAGAAGGGGACAGATAGGAAAATATTTCAAAAAAGAGGAAAACCGAGGGGAATCCACCCCCACCCCGACCCCCCCACCACCCTCCCACCACTCCCGCCCCTATACCCTTTCCCTCCTTCCACTTCCTCCCCATCACCTCCCCTCTACCACCCTCTCCACCTCACCCCCCTCTCCCGTTCCACGAAAAACGAATCGGTTCAAGGAGGCAAACAAGGAAGCCACATAGCCGAAACAGCTACGGGAATAGGATGCCACCAAGAAAGAGGTCCGCGGGACAGCACCAGCGGCTTGACACACTATCTACCCGAGGAGGTTTGTACCCGAACGGGGTGAGATAACTGAAAAAAAGGATCACCAACGCCTCGTAGAAAAGAGAGTTCAGCATGGAGGAGAAGACTCACAAAGGATACGCCCCAGACGACATCAGACAGAAAGAGAGCATCTCCACCCGGGATGCGAGGAAGAAGCGCCCAACCGGACAGAGTCGGAAGCGGGAAGACCACCATGTCAAAGAGCTCCCAGGTCAAAAGACAGGAGCCCGAGCAACCGAACAGGCTTCCAGGACCCGAGGGTAATAAGGGGAAAAGCAAAAGATCCAGTCGCACCACGCGGGAAGACAAGACCAAGACGACTGCCCCGGAACAACTAAGAAAGCCGCCAGTGAAGGCGAGTTCGGGAACCACAAACAAGGGACTACCCGAGCGGGGATTCCCACTAGCAGCACAGTTGAGAAAGAAGGCGTGGCAAAGAAACCGCAAGTGAAGAGATTCGAACAACAGGAGCCCGAAAACCGCTGGAGAGGAGGGGGGAAACCCACTAAGACAGACCCCGACGAATCGGGAGCACCAAAACCGGGCCTTGAAGCCAGGGAACAGCGCTAGGCCGGACGAGCCCCAAAGTTGGCCCGGACGAGCCCCAAGCTAGGACGGAACAAGGCCCGACGCTAAGCCGTACAACGAGCCAAGAGGGGCAACGTCGAGCCGACAAAACCGGTCCAGGTCCCCCCGAGGGAGACAGCGGAACAGGCTAGTCAGATGGGAGCAAAAGGAATGTGCCGAGAACTGTCCAAAGCCAGCACCTACCTCCCGAACAAACGGGCGAAGGGATCACGGTCAAGACACCGACCCAACTGTAGGCGGAGTCCAGGCCCGAAGTCGACAGACCTCAAGGGCTAGGAGTAAGGCTTGGGAGCACAGGTAAGGTAGGCAACAGAGCCAACCACCAGCGCGCAGCAAACAGAGCCCAGAGGGGCGAGGGAGGGATCACCGGGTGGGAGCCAAGCCCCAATGAGGGAACCGAGAATCAGAGTCAAGATGTATTGACCCAAAGGCCCGGAGACCGGCAAAGAGCAGCTAGGACGGGCGGGCACCAGAGGCATGTAGGCTGAGGTTCTCGCGCCCGCCAAAGTGGAGACGGAGGGCCAAGTGAGGAGAGCAAGCAAGGCGACACAGTCAGATTCCCCATACGGGGTGATGAAAAAGCCAGGGAGAAGGACATAACGCCCCTACCCCAGGCCTGGGCCAGCCCAGTGAAGCCCCTGGAGGGGACCCGCCAGACCAGCATAGGACTAGGCTAATAAACCCCCGAAGGGGGCCAAGGGAAAACACCAAGCAGCAGGGCATCAGTTCTAGGCAGGCTAGGCCGACAAGGGCCCAGCGAGCCGCGTGGGAAGAACCAGGGCCAGCTAACCCGAAATTGGAGATGAAGGGTCTAGTCGGGAGCAAAGCTAGGCGATGAAAGCACCAAGGCCTAGGCAAGGCGCAAAGTCACAGGACCGCCAAGGCTAAAGCCACGACCTCCCAAGGACGAAGTCAGGGGACTCTAAAGACCAAAGACAGAACATGCAAAAGTTGATACTGGTATAGACCCCAGGGGGAACAAGACCAAGCCAGACGGCAACCGTAACTAGGCCCGACTCGGAAGAGGCGTAGGCCCCGCTGAATCCCCAGGAGGGAGCAGCGAAGCTGCATCATAGCCAGAGTCCAAGTCCCCAAGGGAGACAGGGACAAGGCTAAGTAGCAGGAAGCCACAGCCAAGGCCTAAGAGCCAGGACAGCCAAGGCATAAATGACCCAGCGCCCGCCAACTGGCAGATCCCAGAGGCCTCAAGCCCCCGAAGGTGCACCCGGAACAGGCCGGACTAGCACCACGAGGAGGTAGGCTACCAGGAGAAACACAGTAGCCGCCAACGAGGCAGCGACGAAGCGCCGGCGACCAGAGCTGAAACCATGAGGGTAGGAGACAGCCCAAGGCTACAAAGCTCCAAGGGGAGAGAAGCCTGAGCATGAGAGAGAAAGCACCCCAGCGGAGACGGGGGCAGAGTGCATAATTGGCTAAGGTCTGGGCCCCGACAAAGCTGCAAGCTATAACACGGCAGGATCCGACCCACGCCCAGGCCGAAGTGGGCTAGGCCCGCCACAGACACGGCAGGAGCACCCCCAAGTTGGGGGACCCTGCATGCAGAAGAAGTAGGAAAAAAGAGCAAAGTCGGAGAATAGACGCGGTAAACCCCGGGAAACACAAGGATGAGAGGGGCTTCCACCCAAGGGGAAGGGCACAAGCAGCCAGGGCCTAAAGCCACTCAAGCAAGGCCGCCCCGTAGGGGAACCCCGCCAAAGATCAGACTGGTCGGCCCAAGAGAACCACCGAGACCAACAGCATCCTGAGGGGCTGCCCGAGAGCCAAGGCGGCGCGACATACCCCCGCAAGGGAGACAGGTCGCGGCGCCGTTAGTTGAAAGTCAACACCAGGGAAGGCGGACAAACAAAACCCGAGCAAGCAGCCACCGTAGGAGGCCAGATGCTGTGGTTAAGCACGGAAATCAACGCCGATGACGGCGGCTTTTATGAAACGGACACCAGGCAGCGCACCCCTACGGGGAGGAAGAGCGGCATAGCGGAATGAATGGTATCCAATCAACCAAGCCAATCACCTCAGAGAGGGGAGGACGACTATACAAAAGGGAGGAGTACTCCACGCCCGAAGGCGAGGTGAGAACACAGCACTAAAGTCCCGGAGCACGGAGTTACACAACCCGCGGAGAGAGACCTATAGCGACAAGGCTAAGGACGGGCACGCAGCGCGCCTGAAAGGGCATGCTGCAGCCCTGGCAATGGTCCCCCGTTGAGGCAAAGGCCCGAAGCTACCCCACACTAGGCACTGAGAACGGCAACACCCCGGGGTTGTCCGTAACGGACGGGGAAAACCGTTTAGCGGGAACAGCGCTGTACGAATCCGCACCAGTAAACGCACACGGAACCCCGCGTGAGAGGGGGCCAAAACCTGGCGAAGCGCTGGCCGCGCCCCACATAGCCCGTGAAGGCCTGGTGTAGCAAGCAGCACGAAGACAGATTAACCTGCGCGGGCTAAGAGGGCTTAGCAATGCGGGGTCGTGTGCCGAACGGCTGGACGTAGCGGGAAACTAGCGCTGGAACGAACCGCACCAGAAACAAAACAGGGAAAGGCAGAGCAGACCACGCAAGCCTGCACCAATAAAGCAACGAGCTAAAGCAGGCGAGCCAGTGCCGGCAGCGTGCTAGTCAGTCAAAGCCCCCCGAGGGAGGAGGACGACTAGCACGCTAGGAGCAAAACCGAGGCTGCTTTACCGGGATGTCCGCAGCAGCCAAAATCCCCGAGGGAAAAAAAGGCAGCGCAGCCCGCGCTAGCCTGCACGGGAGAAGGAAGCCCCTCGGCTAGACCAGGGGAGCCAGCGGCGGTAGCGAGGTGACGGGCGGAAATCAAATTTTTCCCCTGGGAGAGAGAACGCCCCCCTACTAAACAGCCAGTGAGTAGCCGAGCGCACGCATATCTTTAGTGGTCCCAAAGCAGCGGGGCCGCCTTGGAAGAAACTCGGACCGGAGGAGACCCGAACACCACCACCCCCTTTCCTTTTAGCGAAAACATAGACAGGGAAACAGTGTTCCTGGTGAACCATCGAAATGAAAAGGCTCACCGCAACGAGCACCAGGGGCGGACCAGCGGAGCGCGACCCGTAATGAACGCACGGAGAGAAGAGAAAGAGGGTCACCCGGGGCGGCGCGGGGTAAGCGGAGCCAGTATGGGCGCGGGTCGAAAACGAAACAATCAAAGAAAAACAAAGGCGAGCCGCGGGTAAGCCCCGGCCCGCCAACGCGAGACGGAGACAAAGATCCCGTCGCGGTAACAAAGTAGTCACACACGGTTAAAGATTTTCAAAGTCAGTTTTCACTATTTATAAAATACAAAACAAGCATAAGAATAAATAATAGGACACACCTCACCAAGAACGGTTTTAGTGAAAGTATGAAACTACAAAAAACAACCGGCTTCCACAAGAAGTAGGCATCCAAAGCACGCACCACGTGCGCAATGGCTGCCTTTGTTGACCTTTTTTCCCGCTACACAGTTCACATGACCGCATCGGCGGCAAAAAAAGGATTACACAATAAAAAGAGCTCTCGACGGCGTAAAAGTCGCCGTGGATTTATTCCGTCCAAACAGAGCGTTATAAATCCAGTATATAATCCACTATATATACCCAGATAGTATTGTTATAGTAGTAGGAGTATTCAGTATTGAGACGACAACAGACCAGTATCAAAATCTCAGAGAATTAGCGGATGACTAATAACAGAGCCGCGATGTACACGCGTCCGTTTTGTAGGCGGACAAAACGGAAGAATTGAGGGAGTCATGGTCGGACGGTGTGACTGGGGTCACTGGTCGAGTCATTTCTCTTTTGGGGTTGCTTCTCTAATATGGTATTTTGGGGCATTTTCCTTCTGAGAAGTGAAAAAGCATATTGTTCAGTCAACATTGGTGTAAAGGAATCAGTTCAGTGTTTGTACATGATTTCAATTTCCGCACTGCCGTTGAATTAGGATCAAGGATCCCCAAATCTAATACAAAACCCCTTCTTTAATGACTCAAGCACACTTGAGCATTACCATTCACAGGTTTTGTTACTATATCTGTCAAATCCCTTAAATATAAAACTAGTACGCATGGTTCCCGCCAATAAAACCACCATGGATTGCACCTAAGCGCTGCTCACGCAGAGAATGCAACATCGTCATGCCAAGGGATTATGACAAAAACGATAGACAATTACAAGAACAAGGTGCATAAATACACAAATTTGAAAACTGGATGCACTCTTCAAAAAAATGTGCTATTATGTGCTTAACAGAAATGTCGACATATGGTGCTGCCTTTAATATTGTAGACTCTCAACACAAGCTATACATATTATTTCACAGTAGGTTCCAGTGAATCAGATGCGCACATGCAAGGTATTATCGTCTCCAGTAAGCACACAGGTGGCTCCATTCTCACATGGGGTGGGTGAAACAGGGTCCCTGTGAGGCAAATACATAATCCAACAGGAGTACCCTTTACCGACTCGTGCTAGCAATTTCCCTGGGCCATGGCACACCAAGGATTTTGCGGTAAAGATGGGCTCCGGTAACCCCTTTTCTGCAGGACACGTGTGTGGGAGAATATTGCCGAGGATAGCGGTTTACATGCAGTTCAATGAAAAACAGCCTAAATGCAAAAGACTATGTCGGTATTCACAAAAGCGGGTTAACTTTAAACCCGGGTTTTTAAAACAGGGTTTGAACACACGATCTGGGGTTTTGAAATCGTTATCCTCTATGGGGAGATTTAACCCAGGGTTAAAATTAACCTGGGTTAAAGTAACCCCCTTGTGAATGACCGGCCATTGTGTCTAGAAATCAAAGGACAGGTTCTGGGCCGAATGCCTTGCTATCCGCTAGCTTTAGCATGGTTTTCAGCTTCAGTGCTCTAAAACAATGAAAACCGCTGAAGAGAATCTGGGACAAAAGTGACCTACGTCTGGGGGAAAGTGGTAATTAATAGAGAGCTTATAATTCTGCAGCGCTCAGCGTTGCACTCACATTTTTAGAATGCGTGATATGCACAAGGCATGCGGGGCGTGTGCCCATAGGATCATAGTCATCCAACTGAGCCTCGTGCACTGTTTATTTGACAGTTACAGTCAACAAGCTAAAAATTTCAGCCATTAACCTCTTATCGGAAAGTAGATTGCTCAATTCCTTAGTTTGATGTAATTATGTCATAAAAATTGATCAGGGGGGAAGCGAGAAGCAAACAGGTGCTTGTTCTTGTTCAAACTCCCCTATTTATGCAATACGAGAGCATGCATTTGTTGAATCAGTGATGGACCCCATGGTATTACTGACTCTTACGAGCCGTTCGCCCGATCCGGATGTCACAATAAAACATGATGAATTAGGGCATGCGACCCTTATATGGCAATTTGACTTTTTGTTAGTTCTGGATATTGGTGGTTGCTGTTTAAATCTCACAAAGTCTTATATTCTAGAAATGTCCCTTTAATTTTGAGATGCAAATCCTAACTCTGGTTACCTTTTACATTATGAAGGCATTTTTTCGACCAAAACAGTGTTAACTGCGTTTTTTAAAGCGTATTAACATAAGAACATAGCAAAACGCAGAATGACGCGAGCGATTCAACCTCAAACTAAAGTCAATACGCAGCGTGTAATACCTGGGTTAATTGTCGAATTACCCGGGGCATTACGCCAAAATGAAGCTTACATTTTCACAGCTGTTTAAGAATACACAATTTTTATGTACATATTTTCTACCATACACTACTCTCCATATCTAAACTTACGTGTACAATCTCCATCAGTTAAGTCAGCACAATCAAAGTTACCATCAATCTACCACTGGAAGGAATACAGTCGTGAATTACTCTTCTCACATGAATCATCAGGGCACAACATGGTGGTTAAAAAGAAAAGGAAGAAAACGCTACTACTAGAAATATAACCATGGCAAAAATTTAGATTTGGTTTGGCGTATGAAAGATGCAAAGAGAAATTTTATATACAAGGTTGTCCCTAAAAATTGAAAGCCAAAGTGTTGCATGAATAAAACAATCAAAAATATTCCCATGTGAAGGATGATCTAAGAGGTATGTAGTGGGTACAAAATTGTTGAATGGAAAATTTCTAATATCGTATTGGAGCAAAACAAAAGTCATCCTTTTTTGATGAATTAAAGCAGGATCCTAAATAAATAGGATAGGGACACTCGCTTCAAGAGAATGGAAGGCAACTCCATGAAATCTGTAGCTTATCGAATATCACCGGTCGATGTGGCGCTTTAAAATTTATTCTACGTCATCCTACGTCATACTGCATACATTTTAGGAGATATTAAGTAGCTTATCGAAATGGTGGATTTATTACTATCGATTAGCGAAACGGCTTATGAGATTGCCACACAGTATACCCGCCCTTGCATAAAGGTATGGCAAATTTGTGAAATTTACTGCTTACAAATTTAAGTGTTACAGGAATGAAAAAGAACAAGAGCTCGTGAGCTCTATAGCTCAATCCCTTGGGACGTTCCGTTAACTTGAATTTATCAGCTTAATTAGGAACAGTGGCAGCACAGGGCTCGCAAAAAGTGTGGAATTGGGGAGCTCCTTCCAGGGAAAAGTGGGACCATTTTGGAGGGAAACTTGGCCCTTTGGAGGGAAAATTAACATCAGGAATTAATAATGGGAAATATGTGAAAAATGCGGACTAGCTTCCCTGGAAATTTACATTTTGTCCAGCCCTGGGCAAGACGGGGGTGGTGGAGGGTGCCAAGGGGTCTATTTTTTTCTTCCCCCCCCCCCCCCCAAGATTCCCTGGACAGAAGAAAAAGTTGACAAAAATTTTGGGCAAAAAATCAGCAATTTGGGGCCAAAATATCCACAAAAGTTTGGCCAAAAACGTGATTTGTGACCAAAATTGGTTAAAAATAGTTTCCTAAAAAAATCCATCCCCCCACTTTCACTTTGCCTTCCCCCAGAAAAGAGATGGTGATGCACTGACTGGGATGCACTGTTTTGGGGTTATAATCGATTAAACACAATGGCTGGTATTTGAAAGGAGTCTAACTTTAGACCCCATTTGGGGTTTAAAGCAGGATTAGTCCACATGAGGGGGACCTGTTTCCTGCCAACAGACTCTGAAATGGCTGTATTGTTGTGTGAACAGGTGAGAAATCTCATGGATGGGTTGGAATGGCCCATCCATGAAGAATTTTCTCACCCATTATAGAACTTCACAGATTTGAAAGGAAAAAAAGTTCCACTCCTGTAGGACAACCCTAGTTTAAATCCAGGTCTAAAGTTAGACTCCCTCAGAATACCAGCCAAGTGGTTATTGCAGATCATTTGTTCAGTAGATTTCCCATTGCAATCTAGCCAGAATATCTGAGAAATACCATGGCCAGGTGCTCCTGACACTGAATCTTTGTCACCAGCATATACTTGCATGCATGGCATGATGATTTTGGTTACTTTAGGACATTTTTGTCAACAAAAATTGAGTGGCGGAATGTTTAGAGGGGGAGCTTTATTACAAACAATAACAGGTAATGCATAGTTGACTGAACTTTGTCCTTGTGGTGAGATACGGGTAGATCACAGTGAGGAGAATTAAAGGTAATAGCTGCGCATTACTTCGTGCGAGAAAATGAGACAATCAAATGCAAATGCGCTGATTTTTGAGTGTATAATGCACAAATTGCAGGAGCGATTGCATTGGACAAGCATCAAAATTCAATGTTACGTATGGAGATGTGGCATGTATGTGTTGTGAGTGCGGTGTTGGGGGGGGGGCGCGAGTGCCACTGGGACAAGCCACAAAATGCAGCACAAGGCATTGAGTGGTCCATTTTTGCGAGCAAAAGTTAAATGCAGTTATTAACTAATTCATACACGACAGAAAGAAAAGAATTTGCCTAATCAGGATAAAACAGTAGCATTTTTAAAATATATTATCCGGGAGAAACGAGAACAAATTACCCGACTAGAAATAAATCGTAATGCGCGACGCGCACGCATTCGAAAGCACATTACACGTACGCGGGAGTGCAACTGCGACATTTTCAATCCCTCACGCACATTTGTGTATTGTTAGCGCTTCACCTGATGATTGATGCTGTATATGCGTAAATACGCAGAGTGTAGTTATGAATTAACCATAACCTACATGCACAGTCAACCTCGTCACTGCAGCGAACAGTCCTGTTAGCCAGTACATTTTTTGGAAAATGATGCATTCACCACTGTCACACTGAATTCCACAAATGGCAAACAACCCGCTTGTTGAAAAATTAGAGAAGATCTTCAATTAAAACATAAAATTATACCACATCATATATTAGATTAAGAAATGAGGTAAAGGCGCTATCAGTGATCCACCCGAAAGAAAGTCAAAATATTTGAATTGCAGGAATAGCTTAAAATGAAGGTTAAAGTATGTAGAATTGTCATAATTAAGTTATCTTTTCCAACTGAAAAATCTACATTAAAGAAAGAAAAACAGCATTGTTCAAAGATTTGATTCTCCATTCAAATAGGTTGTTGTAGTAAGTGTCCGTATGGACAGTAATGACTAAATATCCAATTTGTTCTTATTAGGGTGCTTTTGATCTTCTTATTTGGAGGTTATGTTCGGATACTATACTTTTAGGAACATGCAGAAGAAATCTGAATTTTGATGATTTGTTGGATTTTCCGATTTAGCAAATCACTGCTAGTGCCCGAAGTATTTTACATTATCCAAGGGAAAAGTTTTCGAGTTTTAAGGGGCAATGTTGAGTTCACCTTGATTGTCTATTGTAAGAAAACTAACGCATAAGAGTTCTTAAACCATTTTCGCGTGTAACACACAGCTGATTTGACCCCATGAAAAGTGTCTGCTTTTATGTTAGAGCAATTTAAAACATGGGACACAATGACAAACTGCTAAGTAGGGACATGCAAGATTTATTACCTCTGCAAAAATCAGAAAAGATCCAATTGCGGGAATTTGCCATTATAGACTGCAACGGTCATAATTGTATGTGATCACCCTTCCTGATATGCCTATTTTCCCATCATGTAGAAAAGACGTGTATGGTAAAACTAGATTTTATGAAAATCTATTGCCGCAATGTGAATAATGTGAATTTCATCCAATCACAAAGAATATATAGTTAGTGGCATAAAACTCCAAATGAGTTGGTCAAAAGTGTGTCGCCTATGGATTTTTGTTGGTTTTATTCTCGTTGTTCCCATATAAATGAGATTTTAAAACAGCTGTGAACACTCAAGGCCTGAAAGGGAACCCAGGCGATCCTAACGGACGGATGAGTAACAGCCAATCCGAAGGTGGTTTTTCTTATCAGGAATCACACCACTAAATAAACTAGGTGTAGCAGACGACGTCAGTGCCGAGACAGTGTTGGCGTCCCAAATATGGCCCTTGCCTAAATGAAGAGTCACAAAATGTTGATAAGTTGTGTCTTTAAATGAAATTAATCATAATGTGTGGACTAGTAACAAACCATTTGGGTGGTAAAGATTTGTCTGTGCCATTTTTGTATAATTTCTGAGGGTTTGGGGGAAACTGTGCAATTTTAATATCTAGTAACATTCAACTAGGCGTGGATGTTTTGAAAACATGCACATTTTTTGATGCTCTGTAACTCAAAAAATCAGCCTTCATCATATGACTTTTTCATTTTTGTTGAAGAGCTATGGTCCTAATCTTCCCAAAAAATCCAGTTTTTAAATAACCAGTCGCTTTATAGCCGAGAAATTGACGTTTGATGATTTTTTTTTTTTTTTTTTTTATTGGTGGATACTATCACGTGTCATAATATATTTGAGACTAGTTCCCCAAAATTTCACAGGAGGGAAAAAAATTACCATAAAAACCAACTATTTCCCCCATCACGGGGAAATAGTCAGTTTTTATGGGAACTTTTTCCCTGCGTTGGTATCTTGCATCGCCAGTGCCTCATGGTGATTGATCTGACCCGATCAGCGACCCGACCTTTGACACTGTATCGATCGCAATCATATCTTCTGCTTGATATTTGTATGTTTACATTTCACCGCTGGGCAATTTCCGTTGAATTTGCGACTCAAAATGGAGAAATCTCGATCCTGTAGATTGTGCTAATACTGTAAAACAAATCATATGTCTAAAGCAGTTCGAGAAATTTGTGGGAGAGAGCCGCGATTGGATTGAACCATGACTAGGCTAAGGCCAGGCTTGAGTTGCGGTGGCAGCTGATCTCGACGAGTTCATTGGCAAGTTTTTTTTCAAATTACAGAAATATTTTTATTTGTTATATAAAACAAATATTGACTGCTCTATATTCATGAAATGGTGCAAAATACCTCCCCTCGGTGACTGGAGACCGTGGGCCTACTATTTTCCCTCGACCTTCGGTCTCGGGGAAAATAGTAGGCCCAGAGTCTCCGGTCACCTCGGGTAGTTATTTTGCGCCATTTCCCTCATGAGCAGTCAATATTCCCGGTCAATATTACTATTAGCATTTAACTGACTGTCCAATTTGGCGCTAATGGAATCACACCACTAAATAAACTACGTGTAGCAGACGACGTCAGTGCCGAGACAGTGTTGGCGTCCCAAATATGGCCCTTGCCTAAATGAAGAGTCACAAAATGTTGATAAGTTGTGTCTTTAAATGAAATTAATCATAATGTGTGGACTAGTAACAAACCATTTGGGTGGTAAAGATTTGTCTGTGCCATTTTTGTATAATTTCTGAGGGTTTGGGGGAAACTGTGCAATTTTAATATCTAGTAACATTCAACTAGGCGTGGATGTTTTGAAAACATGCACATTTTTTGATGCTCTGTAACTCAAAAAATCAGCCTTCATCATATGACTTTTTCATTTTTGTTGAAGAGCTATGGTCCTAATCTTCCCAAAAAATCCAGTTTTTAAATAACCAGTCGCTTTATAGCCGAGAAATTGACGTTTGATGAAAGGTCATTTTGTACACAAGTCTATGGGGATTTATTTAGTGGTGTGATTCCTACAGATGTACTAAAAATATGCACTTCTCTGCTTTAAAGGGGCATTTCGTGATCCACAGCCTTGTCCCCTGACTTACCTAAAAAAGTTAAGATTTTTATATCATCTGATCCAATGGCCTAAGTATATAGCATTGCGCCTAATTTGCATTACCATGTACTTCCTGCAAATCCTTGCAGACAACACAAAAATAGAAAGAAGTGGATCATTTGCCTCTTTTTTTTTTTTGTGGAATTTGGGGTGGTCATCTCCCCACATATGTATCTGCTCTTAAGATCACGATCAGTTTAAAATTTGTGAATGAATGACATTTGCCAAATTGGAATATAAAAAATACAAATACAGCAAGTAAACTTGCGTCATCCCCCTGGCAAGATGGCAGTCTGGAACATGACCTCAGATGACCTTTGACCTTGGTCCATGACCTTTGACATTATCCGCATATGAAGGAACCCCTATTGCACCTTAACCCCAAGTTTGGTTTAAATCAGACTCCCAAGTTTTTGAAAAAAATCCTAACCAAACTGGAACACACACACATACACATAAGAACATGACTTCAGATGACCTTTGTCTATGATCTTTGACATCACCCACATATGGAGGAACCACTACTGCAACTTAACCCCAAGTCTGGTATAATACACAAATTTATTGGTCAAGCTATGAGTTGATAAAAATATTAGGCGCGATGCAGTCGAGCCCAATGTTTTTTCAACTCATAGCGAGACCAATAAATTTGTGTATTGGACAAACACAAGAATCTAATTTTATCATTATTGTTTTGAGAATCTTGTGTCCTATATTACTATACACATTTTATTTTAAGAACTTTTGAAAACAGAACTATTAATTACTTACCCCTTAAAATACATGTCGAAAAGCTGCCCAATTC
>JAMKCH010069092.1:0-45924 GCA_023653785.1 Ophioderma brevispina
CGATTTACCCATGCGATATTTGGGAAGCTGGTCCCGGCTGCGATGGTTATCTCGATGTATGTTTGCTGATAAGCGAAAGCGCTGATCCAGATCTGCTGCATCCCTTGAAATGATGCTAAATGGTTTATGGTATGGTTGGGCCACAGTGATCAGCGACCATTTGTGAAAGCGCTTAGAGGCCAATAGCATAAGGCGCTATATAAATCTCTGCTATTATTATTAATTTTAGTTGAAAATTACCGGAAATAGCTTCAGAGCGCATCTCAGATTCAAAACACGGCCCCGCTCAAATCGTGATACGCTCCGCTTACTACATGCTGATTCATAAAGAAGTTTACTAATTTTTGCTGTAGTTTAGTAAAAAAATCTATAAGGAATTATTTGTAAATTAATATGTCATTAGACAGATCAGTTTCTGAGTGTCTAATTGAAAAAAGAAGGAATTTTTTAATGTGTTCGTGTCAAACCCGAGTTATACAAATTTGAATAAAACCACCCATTTTCCTGACTGTACACATCTGGGTAACTTGCATCAGCTTCTATTTACACCAAATTGATAATGCTTGAACAAGAAAGCCTGCATTGGTTTGCAACTTTCATTATCAAAATGAAAGTTTTACTTTTATAATCAAAATACACCAATCAAGAGCAAAATTTTTAAATGCTGACAATTGTATCGAATTTTGAATGATATCGAATTTTGAATATCACGAGTCTCTAAGCACTTCTCTTGGAGAAGAAACACTCCATTGCATGTTTTGCAGTTCTTGAACAAACATAATTGCAGAAACGGTTATGAAAAAAGTTATATTGTAGACCTACTGCTTGATGAATAGAAAGAAGAACTTAATTATCGTTTGCTTTATGGTTCTTGAGTATGAGTATAAAGGCCACACTTTCATTTTGATGATAAAAGTTGCAAACCAATGGATCTATCTTGTTTATAGGATATTGATTTGGCATGAATAGAAACTGATGCAAGTTACCCAGATATGTACAGTCATAAAAATGGGTGACTTTATTTAAATGAGTATAACTTGGGTTTGGTATGTGCAAATTAAAACAAATTGTTTTAAATTCAGACCTTTAGAAATTGCTCTTTGCAATTACTACACAGAGACTTCCTTTTAGATTTTTTTACTAAACCACGACAAAATTGAGTATAGTAAATGAATTAAAAAATTAGGCGACCAATTGCGGGTATGTCAAGGTTTGTTAATCACGGTACGTGCGTATATTGGTTTGAATGTGTAGTATGGGCAGGGCATGATCGAACAAAATTATGATTTAACATTTTAAAAAGCCCTATTTAAGTCGGTTTTCGACTCACGGACACAATAATTCATTATTCACGTAAGTAAGCTTTTAAGTTTTGACTGTTCGCAGATTATTATTCATGGCAGACATTGTTTCGCACCGTCAATTTTTTGTCGCCTTATTTTGTCCCTGATTATAAAGGACGGTATACATGGATCTGAAGAGTTCTCGGGAGGCACAACCACTGACCTCTACACATGGATAGCGGGTCAGAGTCGCCGATTGAAACATCAGGAAGTTGGTTTTGGACCTCTACAATATGTCGGGAAACAATGCATATACCTTGTCCAACAATAGAACATCTGTGTGGAATATGTGCACCAGCAGGTGTATGCATTGTTTCCGCCATATTGTAGAGGTCCAAAACCAACTTCCGTGTTTCAACTCGGCGACCTTCAACGTGGCGGCAGCCCGCTATCCATGTGTACGTAGAGGTCAGGGGCACAACTATACAATCGTTTAAACACAAATAACCATTAACCAAAATTTTTCAGTTGATTATACAGCATATACGGCAGATAAGCAATCGAAAGTAATATCTTTCGACAAAATCTGTAACAAATCATTTATTTCATTCAAATATTCCGCTTACATACTTTTACATTAATACCAATTTTGCCGACAACGGTGACAAGTTAAAGAGATGATATTTCCAGAAAGAAGTGCCACAATTTTTTTTCGAACCCGGTGTGAAATTTTTTTTTCGAACCCGGTGGGAGCCATAGTCCGGGGTTCCATAGACGATAACGGAATAAAGCGTGAAACTAATGTTGCGTAAAGAGTCAACTGAATCGATTGCCCTATTGTTCACCATTGTTCCCGGACTATGAGTACGCCGGGCAATGGTTACTTCTACACCGGTTTTTTTGCATATTTGGAATGCTTAATATCAGATCACACCTGAAGTAAATAAGCCGAATACACCATCGTTATATAATAAGGTCGTTAAGATGATGATTTAAAAGTTTCTGTCGTGCACAACAGAAGAATCAAAGCATACTTTTCTATGGGGACTATTCTATCATGATGAAAATTTTATATACTTAAATCAGCTCATATCCTCCTTTAATGTCTTTTAACTCAAGGTGTAATACCATGTCCAAAACTTGATTTTAATTCCAACGCAAGTCTTGTTTATTTGATTTGATATCAGAAACGACCTCCATGATGCTTTGAAACAACGATAGTCCAGTTATTAAATTTAAGTGACGCTTATCATTATAG
This sequence comes from Ophioderma brevispina, assembly GCA_023653785.1. Classification (NCBI taxonomy): domain Eukaryota; kingdom Metazoa; phylum Echinodermata; class Ophiuroidea; order Amphilepidida; family Ophiodermatidae; genus Ophioderma; species Ophioderma brevispina. The sequence goes on from JAMKCH010069092.1 coordinate 2,542, forward strand.
TTGTTTTAAACAAAGTTTGTTCTGGTTTAATTGCCTTCAATGCATACCTATGCATAATTGTCGTTGTGTTAAGGTCATGAAATCGGACCAAACCGATTCAGAACGGCTTCACAAACTTGTCATAACTTTTGAACCAAAAATCCAAATTACACCAAATAAAAATCTTGTCAAAGATAAGATTATGGACAATCAAAATAGACACAGGAGTTCTATTTATTGCCTCAGAAAAAAAATCACGTTAAGGCGACGAAAAAAGAAACCCTGTTTTACGGGCGAGCGGACCTTTCGAGTAGGTCGGTCGGTCGGGCGAATTTTTCTTTTTTAAATTTTTTTCTTTTCTGGAGCTCAAATTTGGCCTAAAATGGCCCCAAATCTGAAAAATCAAGAGAAAAAAATGAAAAATTTTTACAAACAAATTTTCTTAAAAATATTTGCCAAAATTGATAAATTTGGGCTAAAAAACAGGCTGATTTTACATGATTTTTGGAAAAACTAAAAAAAAAAAAATTCTGCAAAACTGAAAAATCAGGGTCGGTCGGGCCCGTAAAACAGGGTTTTTTTATTTTCGTCGCCTAAAGGTGCATTTCGTGATCTAGCACCTTCTAGCATTTGTTTTACTGGATATATTCTAACATTTGTTTTACTGGATATTCCCAAGAAAAGTTTATTTCCATTTGCGTTTGATGTTTTGCACAAAATTGATTGTATCGCGATACCCCATAGGCCACTGTATATAATTTAACTCCGTTTATGGACAGAAAATACAAAATTACGAAAATTCTTCCAGAGTAGATCGAATTTGTAAGTAAGATTAGTCACACATACTATACTTAAGCTTACTTAGGCCACCGGTTCAGGTGATATAAAAATCTCAACTTTTTTTTAGGTAATTCGGGAATTCGAAGAGGCTTTGGATCTTGAAATGCCCCTTTAAAATCCTGCGTTTTATTGATACACGCTGTATTTTGATATATTGTGGGTTTACGGCTAGGGTTAAGGATTTGGGTTATTTTGTTCGCCATAACCCGACCCACCCTAGAAAAATCTGCCGACACAAATTGTTTATGCAAATTAGCACAAAATAAAAAATGCGAAGTGAAAAAAAACCCGACTGACCGACCCTTATATTTTTCCTCCTTATACGACAGACAAACATATTTGTTTAGGCCTTGGGGTTTTGTTTGGGGTTAGGGTTAGGATCTCGAGGATGGCGCCCTCAATTTTCTAACAAATCGTGTTTTTATTTTTGCACATACATAATCTTTGTCTCCATACTAACCACTGTGTGAAATAGCTTAGCTCAAATCTCAACTTTGTAACAAATTTCCGGATCCAGAACTTTCGTTTCACACAGTGTTGTACTATAGCCTATATACATAATTTCACTACATCAAAACGAAAAATCTGATTCATCTCAAACTTTGGAAATGACTGAGCATTTTTGGTGCCTATCTTTAGTTCTAGTTGACTATTTTTAGTTATTACACAAAAATATCTGGTCAGCCTTCAAGCTACTCCATTCCCATACACTCGCTTATAATCTAATACTGAATAATAATAACCCAGGAGGTATTGCATAAGAATAATAGAGCTGAATTTAGAGCCCTAAAACCCAGGATTACTGGACCTCATTTCACGTCAGAAATTCTGTAACCAAACTGGAAAGCTCGTCACTTCCCATGGAAAAATTGCTATCTCGGTATTGCCTGCATCGGAACAGACCAGCAGACCGTGGCACCAGTTTTCCAATTCATTTTTCGACCCGACCAACCGCGAGACACCTGCTATCTTCGGTAGATAGCCAGAAGAAAGGTTGGTACGACCAGATCAAATGAGGGGGCTAAATCCGCTGAAGTGATGCAAGCAGGGAAGCAAGTAGCCCAGACTGAGGCAAGTCACCGACTGAGGGTAGGGCTCTCTGGGTAGGGTTATATGATGACTGATGTTGTGATTGCTAGAAAAAACTTTCAAAAGTAATTGCTAAATGTAAACTTGGCCTGCATGCATCAATTAGTGGTGGTAGTTTTATTTTATATAAAAATATAAATTTTAATGTAAAAGTGGCATTTATGGAAATGTTGTATTATTCAGGTATTATTAAAAGGATATAGTTGATCATGTATTCAGTTATTTGAGTTACAAATATAGAAATATGCAGCAAAGAGTGTTTTTAACTCTAAATTTGATTTTAGTTATCGAATAGGAAAATTACCCAAATCTACAGCAATTGGTCTAGAAACACCGCTCATAATTGAAAATGGCGACTATTTATCGAAGACACGTATTCCGGTGAAAAGATAAATAATAACCTAAACATATTTTCTACAGGCCTTCAAAGGCCTTTCATCTGTTCATTTTGCCACCTTAATTTCTCATTAGCCTACAGATAATCACATCATTATGGCTACGCGAAGTCTCACCGAGGTGTTTATTTTGATGCGAAATAATGCCAGCCAAAATCGGCACATCTTTTCGGAGAATGTGAGTATCGTACGGCCGAGTGGACGTACGTCGGGATCGGGCTATCATGGTGGTAGGAATCGCAACTCAGAAGTGGTAAGTGATCCCTCATTGCATATCGACACACTTACTTGGCTATCGTTCACAAATTTTCCAGTTCATTTTCAAGATTTGGTTTTTATGATTTCAAGTCAGGGTGTAGCCACGGTTTGATGTGTTGTTGGGCATGAATTTTAAACTTTAATTTTAAACATGTTTTATATAAAAAAGCATTGTGTCACGTGTTTTGTCGTTTTTTTTAAAAGTTGATTTTGGTGGCCGGTTGTGTGGTGGGTGATTTAGCATTGTGGATTATCGTATGCTTCGTGAATTGTTCATGGGGGACATCAGTTTCTAGACTAATTAATTCTCTGCTAGAGTGCCAATATAATTTTAATAGGATTCGTTGCCTCAGCAATCAGTCCAAAAAATCACAGGCTAGTATATAGAGTGTTGTATTACAGACTTTCATTGTACAGATGTGTCCTGCAAGTACCCTGTGTTTCGTTGGACGTGATTTGCTGGGGAAAACCAATCCTATTATACGCTCAGTCATAATTCCTTGTCCCTCTGCCTACGACTACGCCAGCAAATTCCCGCCAGACGAACCATGACACGCGTAAAGAAAACTGCAAATAAGTCTGCGTGATACACTCAGTAACTATCGGCGCCGTATGTAGACTCCTATTCAGAAAGGGAATTGTGAACGGCGACTATAGTAATAGGTATTACTGGCACTAAGCTACAGCGAATTACGGGAGTGGGGATCATGCCAATATTAGTTCTTATGTCTATGGGTATTTCCAATAAATTGTAACTTAATGTCATCATCTTTTAAAATTTGGACATAATCTTTGGTGCCAGAAGTGACAACTGTTCTGTGGAGTTCCAATGCCCTTTAAGTTTTGAGATGTTTTGAGATGTATATTTCCTAAATAAAAAAAAAAAGTAATTTTCTTTTGACATACATATCATCTCTAGAGTCTGTACAATAATTGTCTTACCAATTTTGTAACCATCCTACAATTTGTTCCAAAAAGTTCATGTCAACATGTACACAGGCTGCCCAATTTTGCAGCCCAATGTATACACAACAAGGGTAATTTCACCTGAAAAGTTCATAATATGAATTTTAAATCTGGAAAAATGGGTATCACATGATGCAGAATACCTCAAGTAATTGCCTACATATTGAATTAACATTTATTGCAAATAGAATATTTAAGCCACTTTAATTGCAGCTGTAAAGTTAGCGCAGAAGCTGTCTGTGTATATTGGCTTAAATGGCATTTTCACTACACACAACACGTCATGACTAGATAGTCTATGATAACAGCAGCCTAATAAAGTTGTACGACTATCTAGTCCTGATCATCAGGACTAACGTCTATGATGAGTAGATGTCATTTGTTCGAAATTTCTACCCGTACTGCCACTGCATATTATATACCGGTTAAAGTCTAAATTACCAAAATGGGCGAAAATGTTAGCCAAAACTGACCCTTACTCCGTGCTTAACCTCTAACCGGACCGGGTCTTTTGCCGACCAACGGCCAAATTGCAACGAAGGCAATCTATTTTTGATTTTTTTTAACGGCCCAGATGCCAGAGAGCCAAAGTTTGCGTTTTCATTGCATCTCGGCCGTTTTTCCGGCACAGGAATAAGTAGCGTACAATCGATACTTCCTAAGAGATGTCACGAAAAACATCGGCGTCATTTTCCCTGAAGACCGCCCAGATGCAACGAAAACCCATCGCGTCATTTTCCCGGAAGACGGCCCAGATGCACGAAAAACATCGCGTCATTTCCCCTTCCGGAAGACGGCCCAGATGCAACGAACAACATCGCGCATTTCTCGGAAAGACGTCCCATATGCACAGAACATCGCGTTCAAATAGGCACTAAAAAACGGTAAATAAATAATAAATAAATAATGGATGCGTACTGCACAATGATCTGCAATGAAATCTGTAGCTTAAGTTCGCCAGTCGTGAGTGGCGCTATTACGCTAGATCATAGTCCGTGCATTGGCGGCTATTATGCTACGTCATGCTCCGTTTACGTCATGAATGGCGTTTATTGCATAATAAAAAAATAGCTTATCGAAAATGGTGGGCTATCACCATCGAATCGAAATTGTCTATGGGCATTTGTACCCAGTGTCACCCACCCGCCTTATGAAAAGCCTGCGCCTTCGCGGGCAAACCGGCCGACCGTGATGAAAAGCATCGCGTCATTTTCGGTAAGACGGCCCAAATTCAACGAAAAACATCGCGGTCATTTTCCGAAAGACTCCCAGTTTCAACGAAAAACATCGCGTCATTTTCCCGAAGACGGCCCAAATGCAACGAAAAACATCGTGTCATTTTTCGGTAAGACGGTCCCAGAATGCAATGGGCCATGAGAGTCATTTGCGCGACCAAAAATAGTGTTTACGCCCAGATTGCGCAACGAAAAAAAATTTTCCGACCGGTACCAACGTTTTCGTTGGCTTCATTGCTCTCCGGCCGGTTAAGTGTTAAGCTCCTCTTGAAAGACAAGTTAATCTGATCTGAAGCTACGTCTTTTGCAAGTGCAGTCGACTGGCGAAAACTAATTTACATTATATCAAAGTCCACCTCGATCTTTTCTGCCACCTGGCCCATCCTAAATTACACTCTCGTTCTCTATCCGTCAACTGGTTACAGTTTGACGGATAGAGTTTCTCGATCAAGATGCCATTTGCGAGGCATACTGGTCCTGCAAAAGAATAATGGCCAGCGTGGAAAACATACCGCAGCTACATAGAGCATTCACTGTAACTTGTAAGAATGTTCACATTAACAAACCATTGTTCTCCGGGATTGAATAAACGCTTCTACCTTTCCTCCGATAGTACCCCCACACGTTCTTTTCATCTAGTCAACCATTGGGCCGTTGTCTACCATCTTTAAAAGTTCATTCTCCGTCTCTTCCTACCAGTCTAGTCAGCGTCAGCCGTCGTGTGCTTTCGAAAGTTTCCTTATCTCCTCTTCCGTTCACTCATCTGTTACCATAAAGGTGAAGATTCTGTGTTCTGTTCTTTAGACGCCGCTCGACTTCCAGAGGTTGAAGTTTAGTATGCAAGTCTTCGGAGAGATATTTCCTGTGATAGTAGTTGGCGTCTACGTACAAGATTAGTCAAAGCGTAAGATTCTTATCAACTCCGCCAAGAGGGTTTTCTTCGAAAGTAGCAAGAAAAAGACATCAAGATTCTCCTAGCCATATTTTATGAAAGTTTTAGAGGCGCCTTCGGATAGTTCTTCACGCCGGGAATTCCACGTTCTATGATCAGAGGGATATTTCTGGATAAAGACATAGTGAATGACTTTTTCCATATCTTTAATACTAAAGATCCCGATCCGATTATGTTATTAGAAGGCAGTTTCTACTACTTACTCCGACGGGACGTTCCTCTGGCACATGACATAGCCTCTTTAGTGACTCTTTTATAAGAGTTCAAAGTTTGAAATGATGCTATAGATTTTCGAAATCAAGACGTAGAGATGATGATGAGTTCTTTCATGTAGTGTTAAAAAAATCTATGCTTGCGGTAAAGTTATGTCTGCCTCCCATGCTTGTGAGCGGACACTTAAGTTTTATGTCAGACGATATCTTAGAAGTAGCCTATCTGGAAGTGGTTTTCATCTTCTCATGACTCTTTCTTATGATCATCACAACTATGAGCCTACCTCAGGGACACTCCTCTTCTTTGCAGTTCAAGCTGAGATTTCTGAGCCTACTCAACCACTATTGGCTACTGCTACTCCACTCATTGCCCTTTCTAGTCGAAGTCTACCAGTCAAGAGCGCACTGGTGAAGTTGGGTAAAGATTCTGTACCAAACTGTGAAAGATTTCCCAGGATTTGTGGTGCGCCTTTCCGTGTCGGTTCTTCTTGAAAAAGGACTATTTCCTAATGTTCCTGTCCTGCTCGTCAGCTGGTTTGGTTCATCGATGTTGAAAAATGTGATTCTGACTATTCTTCAAGATACGTATCTACAGTTTCTGGCTTCACTGCTAAACATTACATGAAACCGTTGGTGAAGCCTCTTATTCCTGTGGCTGATCTAGACATACTATTGATGAGTTTCAGAAGTCTATTTGCAAAAGTTATCAAAAGACTCCCCTTCTCAGATGGATTCCTGAGTCTTCATACATGTGAGGAAGATTTCGAGTTCTTCAATGTTCCTTTGGTTCCCACTCTTAGCTGGGATTAGATGAAGTCTGACTTTACGTTAGCCGAGTTGGGGTTGAAGATGGTTCTCCTAGTATCATATGGATTAGCCCATGGGGTAAATTCAAGCAGAGACCATGCCCATCAGCCGGAGTTGAAGATGGTTCTTTTACGTATAATAGGAGTAGATGGAGTAGAATCATTGAACGAATGTAATATGGTACTCTTCGACATTTGGTAAAGATTGCCCGTGATGGTTTGAGTACACACATCGACTGTAGCCTTACTGTCTAAAAGTCATCTTATGAGGCAGTTTTGTTGGAGCCTCTTGTGGCGCTGTCTTAAGAAGCTATTGAGAGATGTTCGTTTTCTATGACAACTTCATCAAGTTCCTGCAGAGCCTTTCAAAGTTTGCTCCCGACGACAGAATGCTGTTGTGCTTTGAAACCTATAGCCAAGAGTCTCTTGAATTCTCGTGATATAAGGATCTCTTGGAGGTCCGTGATCTAGCTTGCTGCTCAAGAAGAGGATCGTGTCAAGCGTAGATCAATCTGTCACGAAATTAACCACTTGGAGTCGAAGGTTTTCTTCAGACTTAAACATTTTTGATATGGCTACCCAGAGAGGGCTTTCCACTTTTACTATATTCCTCTGCCAACAGAGGAAAAACAGAGGTTGTTTTTTCGGAAGTCGATTTACGACTAATAAGGCAGCAATTTCAACTATATAGGCCCTCCAGACAGTATAGAAGTATCCTTCTACTCGTCTTAGCGGCGTCTGATGTGGCGCTAGTAAGTGCGGAAGGTTCAACTGATTCCTACTACCTAGGACCCCAGTGGGGGCGTATAAAGCCATTTTTCCCGCGTAGCGGTCGTATCTCAGATATCGTGTTCTGCAACTTTCTCAGAAGGTTTACCATTCAGAGTTTACCACTCTTCCGACGCTGAAATCGATTTTGTTCACTCCTAATGCCAAAGAGACGTCAAAGGCTATGATTCTAGAATGAAGTGAAGGAGTTATTTAGGAAAGGAAAATTTTTTTCCAATTATAAATCTAGGGAAGGTTCTAATCTTCCTAGATCCGTAGGAAACAGAATCTACCAATCTCAACTTACACTCCCTGTAGCAATTATTCGCCCGAGACTTTCAAATGAAATCTCATTCACTGTTATCTAGAGTTGTATTAGGCTGGTTCGGCACAATGTTAGACTTAAGGATTCTTACAACATCCTTGTTCCTGTTTTTTCATCATAACTTAAAATGGCTTCGCTTTCCAATTCGACAACCAGTCTTACCAGTTTTGAGTTCTGACATTCGGTCTTTCTACTGCTGCCCCCTAACCTTTACAAGATTAGTAAAACAGCGCATAACATCTGAAGAAGGAGGGGGTATCCAGAATATTCGTCTATTTCGACACTGCTGATTGTGCCACGAACTAGTCTATTCCCGCTAGTTGTTAACATTGGTTATAAAGATGGGAAGGAACTCGGTTTCCATGATTAACTTTAAGATTTCTAACCTCTTCCCGCGATCTGAAGCTGGATTTTCTTGGAGCAATCTTAGACTGAATGAAATTCAAAGCTTTTTCCCTTTTCCAACTGAAGAAGAGATTGCAGAATTTTAGATTGCATCCTGCTCATTATGAAGAGATTCATCTCACTATCTATGGTTTCTGCTGCTTAGTGGATGCACGCTTGGTAGACCTTCTACCCTCGAGATTGTGGTCGGACTTTTTCCCATCTACAAACCTTCGAGTTACTATAAAGACTACTGTCAGGACCTATATCACCAATTCCTTTGAATACTAAGTTTGAAGTATTTATCAGGGTTTAGGCAACTCTAGGTCCTATGGTGGAAGGGGATGTCCAGAACTTCCACACCAAGTCATATTTACGTCAGATTCTTCGAAGACAGGTTCGAAAGCATGCATGAGGTCCCACAATTAACCCTACACCGGCCCGGTCGTTTGCCGCGACTGCCCAAAGGCAAACGAAGGTCAATCCTATTTTTATTTTAAACGCCCCCAGATGCAACGAGAGCAATTTTTGCGTTCATTGCATCTCGGCTGTTTTTCCCGGCACCGGAATAAGTACGTAAGTCACTCACGCCCAGATGCAACGAAAAACATCGCGTCAATTTTCCCGAAGAACGGCCCAGATGCAACTAAAAAAACTTCGCGTCATTTTCCCGGAAGACGGCCCATATGCAAAGAAACACTCGCCGCGATTTTCCCGGACGACGTCCCAGATGCAACGAGCAACATCGCGTGCGAATGCAATAAAAACAGGATAATAAATAAATAAATAATGGTGCGTACTGCAACTGCTGCATGAAATCTGTAGCTTATATTCGCCAGTCGTGAGTGGCTCTATGACGCTACATCAAGAGTCCGTGCGTGACGCTATTACACTACGTCATGCTCCGGTTTAACGTCATGAATGCGTTTATCATATTAAAAAAATAGCTTATCGAACATGGTGGCGTTTCACCATCGAAATCACAATTGTCCTATGGGCATTTGTACACAGTGTCACCCGCCTGATGAAAAGCAGTGAGCCTTCTGCGGCAAACCGGTCCGAATTGCATGGAAAAGCAATCGCATCATTCCCGATGACGGCCCAAATGCAAACGAGGAACCTCGCTTCTTTTCGGTAAGACGGCCCAAATTCAACGAGGAACACGCGTCATTTTCCGTAAAGACTGCCCAAATGCAACGAGAACAATCGCGTCATTTTCCGGTAAAAACCGGGCCCAGATGCAATGAGGGCCATGAGAGTCATTTGCGCGAACAAAAATAGTTGTTGACGGCACAGATTCAACGAAAAACATTTTCCGACCGGTTACCCACAACCGCCACACTTTTTCGTTGGCTCTCATGCCTTCTCGCGTGTTTAGGGTTAAGGAGTGTGTTCGAATATTATAGAGAAAGCTCCCACTTATGTACAGAGTTGCTAACGCTATATGTTACACTTTACGAAGGGATTCAAATAGACGTTATCTGGGAAATCGGTGAAATCAGATCAGATTATTCCACTATAGTTGCCTACGTTAACCACCCAAGGAGGAACAGAGTATCCTCATGTGTATTATGTAGCCGCTACCTCACTTGGTGCCAGAATCATTTTATTACCCTGAAGGCCGAACATCTCCCTGGAGTTCATCAACTATTCTTCGTAGACATTTTTTCTTTTCCAGGGGAAAGTCAGCCAAAAGGATAGCTTATTCGGTATCATCTGTGGAGTGGCATTTCACCAGTCATATTTACCAGATATTTTTCTAATTACACAGGCCATATGTCGATCTCTTTGCAGCATGACTATTTCAAACCCAACATACTGAAGTATGAAACTGTGGCTGGCGACAAGAAACTTGGGTTGAGAGACTGCTTTATTAATTGGGTCAATCTATTGCTCAATGTCTGGCAAATTTTAGCAATCAAAGTCATGCGTATTCTGCTTATCAGCCCTTTTGGTCACGTAAGGTTTGGAGTTTAAGGCTGTCAGTTTTATTTAGTAGGATATCCGAGAACGGATTCTGTAATGCCAACTGCTGGTAATAGAAAATCGATAGAGAGACGCTTCGTAGGAAAAATCTCTATATTTGACTGTGTACCTTCTCAAGCTCGCCTTCTCAAGGATTTTTCAGTAGAAGCTCCTCCTTGCAGCAGATGCGAAAGAAGTCAACCTCCATATCTAGCTAGTAGTAACCGCGCTTCTAGCGTCGGTGAGAAATTCTAAGAGTTGATCACATACAGCTTCTGTTGGCGACGTGACTAACTTGGACTCGGATCTAGCGTCGTACTCTCCACTGGCTCGAACATCGTGTACCTCACCCTCTGGCAAAAAAGATTAAATGATAGAGGGCCATTATTTTGATAATCAGACACATAAGATATCTTTTTGTCTGTGTTTGAGAATACATAACCACCGCCGCAACTCTGGATCTGGGTTGGTTTTGTTGGCCATTGTTCATTCAACTTTTTATAGGGTCCGTACAATTGCCACTTTAATACACGTACTCGGATTCGATGCAAACGTTTCACGGATCGGCTTCTTTCTTCGGAAATGGTAAAGTATTTCTGGATTTATAGCCAAAACACAGTCACTCTATTTATACCTCAGCCTATATTTCTTCCAGAGCTTCCTAGCGATACTGGTGATCCTGAGCATAAACATACGGTTTCCAGTCGGAGCACTTCGAAATTTACCTCCTCCTCTACCTTCTTAAGAACAATCTAGGATTCCTCAATTCTGACCAACTTTGTCATCACTTACCTTTAAACCTGCCAGCAAAGCAAACATTGTCACGCTGGGTCACTTTCCTCGATCATCTCTGACGTTTAAAGTGAAACCTCGTCACGTCAGTAATATCGCCATTAACCGGCATGCTTATGACATTGAAGTTAGGCAACATCTGGGTTTTCACCTAAGAGTTAAACATACTGGCATTTGGAAGCAGCAGGATGGAGGACGAATACAAATTCCAGTATGTTTGTATGAAAGACGTCCTACTAGTTATAAATTGTGACCAAAACCATCCTGTCAGCAAGCAGCCTAGAGTAGAGGAAGGATGCTAAGCTCATTACCATTATGCTCATAGGGTGAGGAATGCCGGTATATATACAACTGTATATGCTTTGACATAGAGGGCTGATATGCTTCATGATATGTATATGGATGTAACATTGGGGCAAAAATATTTCAGCTGCCTAGAAATTTCACATGGCGTGGAAACCCGCAAGCAACTGAGAATACCGGACTCACTTCCTCCACTCGTGACCAGTGTGGCAGTCATGCACTAGTTGGATCATTTGTAATGTTAAATGCGTTAAAATAGATATATACTCACCAAAATTGTGAGATTGTTCTATTTATCCATGTATACTTACGAATGATCCAATAGTAACCCTCATCCGGCCCTTCCCCCCAAGTGGAGCCTTGGGGAAGTACAAAAATGAGCAAAGGATCAGGGATGCAAGTGGCGATAGTGATGGGCGTACCGATGCTAGCGTGCGACCGCTACTAGGCATGGGCGAACCGAAATTTTTAATGTGGATAAAGGGGTGTCTGAGGCTTTTTGAGCCACAAAAATGTACTAGTTGGATCATTCGTAGTATACATGTATATAAAATAGAACCCAATCTCACAATTTTGGTGAGTATAACTGTTGATCACCGTGAGGAAGTGACAGAGAGTTTTGATGAAGGATTGGGGTAGATATTATATACGTGAATTACTCAAAAGCTTTTAGACAACTGTACCACACAAACTCTGATATCCAAAACTATCAGCTATGGGATTTCCGGGGAGATACGTCGTGGATCAAGAATTCTTGACTGGTAGGCAAACAACCAATGTGAGTGAAGGACGGAAACATCAGCTGGAAGATGTGGTGAGTGGACATACCTCAAGGGTCAGTGTTAGGTCCCCAATCCTTTTCGTTCTCTATGTCAACGACCTTCCAGATATTGTAAAGTCTAAAGTCAAGTTATTTGCTGATGACACCAAGCTGTACAAGAGAAGCAAGAAGAATGATCCAAAGAGAGCTGATGCATACAAGTGACTTGAGGAAGCCTAGAGGTTTGGTCTGACACAGGGCTACTTCGCTTCAATGCTGCAAAATGTAAATGCATGCATCTTGGCTAGCGACAATCCAGAGACAAAGTACATCATGGGAGGAGAAGAGATTGCCATAGCTAAAGAAGAGAAAGATCTTGGAGTTTAACATCCAGCAGGACTGCAAACCTTCCTTGCAGTGTACCAAATCAGCAGCAAAAGCAATGTACTGTCTCAGAGTGATAAGGAGGAACTCAAGTAATCGCCCCCAAGACGGTTTTAGAATCCTGTACAAAGCATATCCGCCCTCATGGTGAGTATTGTGTTAAGGCTTGGAGCCCCTACCAAGTGAAGACATCAAGACCATTGAGAAGATCAGAGGAGAGCAACAAAATTAGTTGATTTAGCCTAAAAAAATGAAACATTTTGGTTCGTTTGAAGAAGTTGAAGCTCTACCCCTTGGAAATCAGGTGACTAAGAGGTGACTGAAAGAAGTCTCAAGATAATGAATGGTCTAGTCCATATGAAGCCAGACGATCTCTTCACAATGTCACACAATGTGGAAAACAGGGGCCATTGTTTCAAAATCCTTAAAAAAAACCAGCTGAACAAAGGCCTGAATCTGAGAAGTACGTCTTCTCGCAGAGAGTGATAGACGTAATGGAACAGATTTCCAGACAGCGTGGTGGATGTGAAGACAACCAACCAGTTCAAGAATAGAATTGATGAGTATTGGGAGAAGCCATGGATATGAGACACTAAAAGGCTTATAACCTATTTTTAACCATCAAGCTTAAGTAAGAAAAATCATCTTGTTTCATCGACTTCAAGAAATCCCACCCCAGTCGCATCTTGAAATTAGTCCAGAAATGAGGATAAGTAGATTGCATATGATTTGTGTCCATCTATACAATACTTCAAGATACTAAGGTTTAAAAAACATAACTTTTCAAATAAAACGACAGACAAATTTTACATCGCGTTGCGTATTGATTTGAAAGTGAAGAGTGGCTTCTGCATGTGATGTAGAAAGATCGAACTGGCTATGTGAAGTGCAGTAACAGCCGTATGGCAATGCACATCCAAAAGACTAAATTGGAAAGTCATCAAAGAGCTTTTGAGCATAATACCTTGAAATTGGATTTTTACAAAATTCTTACTGATGGTTAAGTTGATATAATACACATATTGCACTATAATTAAAAGTTTTAACAAATGGTGAGTACGATTTTTATGGTGAATATTACCAATTCGCCAACGTTGCTCAATAGAGCGGTGTCTTGAGTGGATGCATGGAAAAATACCCAGATTAGAAAGGACCTATTTCTTCTTGTAATTGCTTTGTTCATGGACAAAACAATTCCAATATTTCGAACACACAGGTACACAAAATTCATACATGGGCAGCATTAATTAACTCCTTGTTATTGCATTTGTGGCCTTGAGTCTGGAGTCTAAAAGATTTGTGAACCAAATTAATTATATTAACGGTGTCCCCCAAGTTATAGCAGGCCATATTGAAGCCTAGTAAATCGAGTACTGCGTACAGTTGGAAATCCCTTGGTTTAAGCTACTATGCGATTTTGGTACTAATATTGAGATTTTGTCCGGTTGGTAGCGCAAACTTAAGTTTACTGCTGGTCAAATTAAATCTGTACTGGCTACCCCGGACCAGCGCCAACGGGTGTAGCTATAACACTGATTGTCCCTGAATTTACCCAATTTCAAGAGATTGGAATCAGAAGTACACACGAAATATAAGAACCCTGACCCCAGAAAAGTTTCCTTTGGTTGAGGTGTGTTAGAACAAAAGGATTACCACATGTCAAGATGGTCGACTGCATTATGCAAAGTTGGCTTGTTCTGCAACCAGAGAGTACAACCTAGTACTAATTGGACAATATGCACAAACACCTGCATATTTTAACGGTGTTCCTTGTCCATGCGTGGGAAACTAGCTGCAGTTGACTTGACACATCCCAGAATTTAGCTGCACTGGATTTAGCTCACACACTACACATCCTAAATGGCTGAATATGACTTGATACACATTACTATCCCAACTAGGACTAGCAGTAAGAATAAAACCAAATTTTAAATCCGATTTTTTTCCCCGCTAACGGGGGTGGCCTGATTCACCTCACATTCACAGCAATACTGCAGTGTGAGGATTTATTGGAGCAAAAAATAATTGACCGGATGCCTTTCCTGATGTCAATGTGCTGGGTGGCTGCCATTAGCTCTCTAGAGCCAACGCCCTTGTAGGTAGATCTTCTTTTTATCCCTCTGGCTTGAAAAGCAGAAGGGGGATTTTGTGGGAGTGCGCATGTCTGTATGTGTATGTGTGTGTTTCAGTTTGGTTAGGTTTTCGTTGTGTGTGTGTTCCAGAAAATGGTTACAATGTAGGTTTCGTTTTTCAGGTCTTCGAAGAAAAGTTGAAGTCCGATTTCAACCATTATCATGTTTTGAGGAGTCCAAGTGTGTGAAAATATCGGATCCAAAACATAATAATGATAAAATTGGATGATTTACGCCCAATATTAATTGGTCTCGCTATGAGTTTTAAAATATTGGGCTCGACAGCATCTCAATATTGGGCTCGACTGCATCTCACCCAATATTTTTTGCAACTCATAGCTCAACTTAATTTGGGCTTAATTGATCCAATTTTATATCAGACTTGAGGTTAAGGCGCAATAGGGTTGCTTCATATTGGATGATGTCAAAGGTCATGGCAAAGGTTAGAGGTCATCTGAGGTCATGTTCCATACTGCCATCTTGCCGGGGGATCTCGCAAGTTTACTTGCTGTATTTTTAGTTCTACCAGGGTAACCAGCTACCCTCCTCATCAGATTTCTAACGAAATCCGATGGGGTGACGGTTTAGCCGCCGACAACCCGGCCCAGGACAGGTAGTACTGATTATACTGACTTAACTGACAAAACCTGACCAGACTGACAAGTTACAAATACCTATGTAGTTCAAAATATGTAATTCAGGAATATTTGGTGATTATGCTTTAACATGCATGCATGACATAAGGGCCAGGGTGAATAATTGTTATTATAAAACACAAGACTAGTATGATTGAGTCACTCGCCTTTAAAGGTAGGTGACCCAGACAACAACCTTGGCCCCCTCCCCCACCCCACTTTACTCTGGCCATCAAAATTGAGAGATTTTGGTCAGGGGTTGGCTAAGAAATTCTAAATTTTGATGGTGGTTTAACATGTGAAAGTATACTCATGACGAAAAATTCTGAATTTTTTATATGTTATCAAGAAATATTTTCTTATTCCAATACCGTTGGAGCTGAAAAATCAACTCCACTGTAAGGGTTATTTCTGATTTTTGTTGTTTGAATAACGGACGAGGAGGTCATATACATGGACACCCATGACGGACTCACAATAAAGCACCTAAATTGGTTTGTGGTTTGTATCTTTAGCGCTGTTAAATCTATTTTGATTCGTTTTGGTGAGTTGCTATACATTGAAAGAGGCTTGGCCGCCATCATATGATTTTGGTATCAGAAGAAAGTTCGTATTTTCAATTCTCATTTCCCATGTGAAATTTTAGGGCCAGTAAATGTTTCATTTCAATGTCAAGGTCAAAGGTCACAGGTCATTATTATTGTTTTTCAGGTGTCAGATGACCGCATGGCCTTGGTGCAGACCTTATCAACTGATCCTGATGCTGTGGTAGGGGCAACTAAAATAAATGTACCACCTGATTGGTAAGTACATGTAGATACACACACCATACACACACACACACTCGCACACACACCCACACACACTCACTCACACACTCACTCACACACCCCTACTCATATAGACCGCCAAACGAGGACTTTAAATTTAACAAAAAAGTCGCTTAGAAAATTTAGGCCTATATGAATATTTATGAGATTTTTTGAATATTTATGAGGTAATTTCATGAATATTCATGATTTTGACCTCTGATGACCTTTTAAAAGTGAAAAATTGACACTAAAGAAAAAATAAAGCAATATATTATTAAGTTAAAGTGCCGATTGAGGTATGGGAGGGGGGGGGGTGGGGTGGGAATTTTTTTTTTTTTTTTTTTTTTTTTTTTTACTGTTTAATATTTTATTTTAATAAGATAACTGTCTTGCCATTTTATTTTGATAAGATAACTGTCTTGCGCCACAGGCCTATAAATTTACTAATCTAATATTTTTTTTATATAACTTGCTGGCGTCACAGACCGATAGCCCCTTAAAGAGGGCAGGGCTTGAAGAAGGAGGGAAATTATGGGGTAAAAGTGTTAACAAGCTTGCGCCACAGGCCTATAAAGTCGCTTAGCTAACTGTTTTGCGCCGCAGGCCTATAAAGATCGCTTAGCCAACTAGATTGCGCCGCAGGCCTATAAAGATCGCTTAGCCAACTAGATTGCGCCGCAGGCCTATAAATTTACTAATATAATATTTATTTTGATTAGATAACTGTCTTGCGCCACAGGCCTATAAATTTACTAATCTAATATTTTTTTTATATAACTCGCTAGTGTCGCAGACCGATAGCCCCTTAAAGAGGGCAGGGCTTGAAGAAGGAGGGAAATTATGGGGTAAAAGTGTTAACAAGCTTGCGCCACAGGCCTATAAAGTCGCTTAGCTAACTGTTTTGCGCCGCAGGCCTATAAATTTTTTTTTTTTTTTTTTTTAAGAAGGAGGGAAATTATGGGGTAAAAGCTTGCGCCGCAGGCCTATAAAGTCGCTTAGCTAACTGTTTTGCGCCGCAGGCCTATAAAGATCGCTTAGCCAACTAGATTGCGCCGCAGGCCTATAAATTTACTAATCTAATATTTTACGGAATAAACTGCAATATAATATTGCAGTTTATTCCGTTATAAAGTAAATTACGGAATAAACTGCAATATTATATTGCAGTTTATTCCGTTATAAAGTAAATTACGAAATAAACTGCAATACTTAGATTATTTAACATCGTTACAAACGAGGACGTCCTCGGTTGTAACGAAGTCCTCGTTTATACAGTGAAAAGTCAGGTGTGTGTCCTTGGTTGGAGGTGAAAACAAACGCACTCACACACGCACTCATCACACACATTTTTGTATGGATATACTTCTGAGAAATCAAAAGAATCGTCTATTGATAAAATAAACTGCATTGTTAAACTACTTTGATCGAAAGAAATTCTGTTGTGTTAGGTCCTTGGAAGTATATATTATCAAGTACACACAAACATACACACACCAACCATACACCAACCATACACACATTCTCACACATTTTGTAGAGTTTTCCTCACATGATTGGGGACTTTTTTTTACTCACAGTTCACTCACAGTTCCATTTTTTTTACCAGTAAAGGGCAGTCTCTTTATATAATGCAAGATTCCCAATTAGAATTTTGACATTTAAGTATTAGGAGGGATCATAATTATAATAGAAACACTTTAAATTAAAAAAAAACAGCCAGGTATTTGCTTGTCAGAAGTTTCCAATTGTGCCAAAAAATCCCAAACAGAGAGAGAAAACAAACAAAAACAAAAAAAACAAACAGAAAATGTCCCCAGTTGTTGGGGTTTACAAACACATAAAACAAAAAAAATTCAAGCAAACACAAAGGTACGCAAACACATACACACAACGAAAAAAAAACACACATTAGCACACTTTTAACACACTTGAACCTATACAGACAAGGGCTGTTTTGAGAATACATTTATCTGTTCTTGGATAATTATTTTACTCTTTTATGCTATATTTTCTTCTAGGGTGGATAGTGTAGAAGAAATTCAATATGATGTTACTAGAATACAACAAAAAAGTAAGTACATGATAGAGTTCATTCTCAAGATTGTATTTTTTGCCACATCAAATCACAGCAGTTAGTGATCATTTGGGCACAATTATATAGCTGCTGCATTATGCCCATGATATACTAAGCAATCGCAAGGAGTGTACATTTTTTGTGTCGCCCGCTGAACGAATGTTCATGAGGCAATACTAGTCCAAATTTATGTGTGTCCGTCCGTATGGTCCGTATGTCCGTCCGTATGACTCGGTTTAACCTTTTTAAAATGCGCTCCAGGCTAAACGATATCCCCGATTTACTTCAAACTTGATAGGATGATAGAGTGAGATGCCCGCAATATTATGTGTAGTTTGCCTGCATATTTGCATATTCACTAATTTTTAATTAGCTTATTGCATATTTTCAGACATTTCGGTTACCTTTTTTTGAAATGCTCTGCTGGCTAAGTACTATGCCCGATTTACTTCCACACTTTGGTAGGGTGATTGAGTGAGGTGCCAGAATATTTGTTGTAGCTTTGTGACTGCATTATTTGCATATTCATGAATATTATTAGCCTTTATATTGGGCCGGACTCAAAATGATAACCCTTTCCCCACAAGGATTATTGTGCAAGTTTATCTGGAGTTACGTAAGGTGAATAATGATGTAACTTGGTGGAAGGACGTGTGTTAAAGAGTTCTCGACCTGATTTAGATGTTTGGGCCAATATTTTCGGACAAATTAACATATGGCAAATGAGCTAATTAATATGCAAACATCAGCTTAATCGCTATATTTTTTCACTACATCGATATGCAAAATTCCTTCACTGTCCGAAAACCCATTCTGGTGGTGCATCTCTTTGCCATTGAAATACCCTTGATGCAGGTTAGGTATTTAAATGAGCTAATTAAATTGCGTATTGCGTAATTGCTAAATATGGGTCTCGGACTATGAAATTCTTTTGCTACACAATGAAAACTATAAAACCATACTCTTGTGTGTGAATCATATGGGGGGAAGTGTGGGGTGCTTGGGAGGGGGCAGGGTGGGGTCCTTGGAGGGGGCAGGTGGGTGTTGGGGAGGGGTGTTGGGGATGGGGCAGGGTGGGGTGTTGGGGGTTGGAGTGGGAGCTTGTGTGGTGTGTGTTGAGGGGCCTGTGGGGTGTTGGGTTTTGAGAGGAGGAGGGTGAGTGTTGGGGAGGGGCAGGTGGGGAGTTGGGGGTGTTAAGTGGTGAGGTGGGTACGTCGGGGAGGGGGTGGGGTGTTTTTTTTTTTTTAATTTTTAATTGGTGGGGGGGGTGTTGTGCGTCTGGGTGGGGTCGGGGTGGTGTGCATTGGGGTAGGGGGTGCGTCGTGGAAGGTGGGGTGTGTTGGGAGGGAGCGGAGTGACCTCATGTGACCTTTGTACTTTGTGTGACCCCATGTGACCTTGGTTCC
The DNA here is from genome assembly GCA_023653785.1 of Ophioderma brevispina. Taxonomy (NCBI): domain Eukaryota; kingdom Metazoa; phylum Echinodermata; class Ophiuroidea; order Amphilepidida; family Ophiodermatidae; genus Ophioderma; species Ophioderma brevispina. Next base: position 22,014 of record JAMKCH010069092.1, read on the forward strand.
CCCATGTGACCTTGGTGACCTCATGTGACCTTGATGACCTCATGTTACCTTGATGACCTCATTTGACCTTGGTGACCTCTGTGACCCTTGGTGACCTTGTGTGGTGTGGACGGGGTGACTTCTGATCGTGGGTGCCTTCACACTGTGACCTTTGTGACCCCATGTGACCCTTTGTACACTTCTCTCCATTGCATTTGTTCTTCTAATGCATCTTTGTCAACTTTATCATAAAGCAGTGATATCGCCGCAAACCAGGCGACACTTGTGGTTCAGAAACCGCCTTGTTTATTGATACTTTCGTCTCTGATTGGTAAAGCGATTGCCGATATGTAATTCACTACGTCCATTATCATGCCCATGCGCTTGACGCAAGCCCTAGATTTGACGTCAACATATCGCTCAACGCTACCAGCGATATTGACACTGGAAGCGATTAATAAAATGCTATGAGCTGCGCGGCTAGTATATATGGCTTAGAAAGAGAATAACTATGTAAATATCTACATCATAATAAAATTCCAGCCATATATGTAATCCACATAATTGGTAACAATTTTGTTTTTTTGCCAAGCAATTCCCCTAACAGCACATTTCTAGACCACAAACTACCACAAAATATAGCAAAATTTTTGGTATATATGCTTTAGTAGTTATAGATAATCAATATCTATACCAATTAGAGGAACTCATCATGTACAACAAAATCCACATAATAAACAAACTACAACCAAGGCCCAATGTCCACACTTGGAATTTCATGATAAGAATCACATACCCAAAACTAACCCTCAAATTATTGTAGATTCTCTAATTACCGTATACCACACCATACCACAATTTTACATTGTGTGGTATTTGTGGTCTAAGCCTGTAGGGTTATAAAGCCAAAATTTGGTATTAAAATTACATTTTGCACAGTGATGTTCCAAGGCAGTCGATTTAGATGGGGCAAAATTCCCAAGTCCGTCCCTGCAGAGGGGGCAAATTCCCAAGTCGTCCTGCATGGGGAAGTCGTCTCAGTGATTTGCTCCCATTAAATAAAAACTTGATGAAATGCACCATAGCATGTGAAATTTTCAATTTACATAATTTTGCCCAAATATAGGCTGAAATTTGTCAAAATTTGTTTGAAGAAGAGGGATGAATACATATTTTGGGTCCATATTGTCCCTCTTTTTTTTGAGCAGAGGGGGCAAACATTCCCTTCTTCAGCAACCCTGGTCGGTATGAACTGATTGTGCATATTTGGGTAACCTGTTTATTGCTCCCTATTTATTCAGTATTAAATACTAATAATAATAAATATATGAATGTTTTTATGCCATAAGTCGACTGTGTCCTTTGATTTTGCATAATTACTATCTCGTAGTCATTCTGATCGTGACATTTAGACTGATGTATGTCTGAAAGGAGTGGTTGATACATAGAGTATTGCCATAACCGCGACTGGTTGTTATTGAAAATAACTTGGGTCATTCATCATTAGATTACCGGTCTGTGGTTTTGTGGTATTTACTTCAGCCAGGCAGGTGTAGAAGGCAGCTGTACCATTTTAACAACAGTTTTTGGCTCCAGAATCCTAAAAGCAGGTACGAGGAAGAGTTAAATCCTGCTAGTTACACAAACTTTCCTAGCTGAACTACAATGTGCACAGAAGTTATTTGAAGCAGTTCGTGTTGTTGATAACACACAATTTTTTAACTCGCTTTTCGCCCCTGCTTTTTCCGATTCTGGGGCCGCCAATGTTTGTAACATACAGAATTATCAAATGCTCTGAAATGCCTCCCAGCGAATTTTCGTTGTCCTTCTACAAATAGAATGAAGACAAATTATACTCTATTTTGTGTGCAGCATCATGCTACAATTAAAACAATTCCATGCTAGTGCCTTATGTACAAGATTTTAACGTTTTAGGGATTGTTAACAATTTGATTTTCTTGCACAAACTGATTGATTTTAAGTAAAAGCGTGAAAAAAGTACTTAAAAATGCATATTTTTAACATGTTTGGCCATTTTTTTAGGGTCATTTGCTGCAAAAAACAACGGCCTGACCACTTACCAACCGTCCTAGCCGAAAAGTCTGTCCGCCTGTAGAATGTTTTTTATTACCCTATGGGTTTTTTTTTCAGGCTTTTTTTTTTCAGCTTTTTTCACCCTAAAATTTGACAACCTGGTTAGAATAAAAAATGGTTTATACTTTGGCATTATGCCTGCATGCTTTCAGCTGCACCACATTCTATATGTTCAGGTAAGTGTAATTGTTTGACGTCAAAGATGGCTGTCAATGCCTGTCTAATCCAAAACACAGGCATTCTCTATATATGTTGCAACTCAAAACCATCCTACAACAAAAAAATGAATTTGATTACAATTTTTTTTTATGAAAAAATACTTGTTCCCCAACTGTTTACAAAGAATCACGACTACTCTAATTGTACTATAGAGTTTCTTGACTCACCTTGATTATATTATCTGTTTATTTCCTTTCAGTGAAAAGACCCCGTAGTTTTACATGATAAACTCTTAACCAGACCACCTTAGATGACAATAGTAGTTTGACTTTCTTGAGTTCACTCTATATTTTTTTGTTGTTTTCCTTTCAGTGAAAGACCCCCCAGTAGTTTACATGATAAACATCTTAACAGACACATTAGATGACAATAATAGTTTGACTTTGATTCACTTTCTATATTTTTTGGTGTTTTCCTTTTCAGGAAATGAAAAAGACCTAAGTAGTTTACCTGATAAACATCTTAACAGACCAACATTAGATGACAATATGGAGGAGAGCATGCACTCGAAATAGGCTTACACAAGAAATTACACAAGTAAGAGGTTCAGAATTTGTAGAAATATTATAATTAAAAGAGTATCTATACACTATCCTACTTCGGCCGCCTGATTTAAGGAGTGACGTCATAAGCTTTCACGCTGTCTTAAATGATCACTGTAAGCCGCAGCTGTAAACCCGAGCGTACAAAGTCGGCAATGCAATATGCATTGCAAATAGCTCGTGAAAGCTATTACCTCACTCCTTAGTTCAGCCTGACGAAGTATATCGGCTGCTATCAGCAATCACAACTGTTGACTCAGCAAATTGTTTTCTATTTTAAATTGTTCAGCAGTGTCAACCCCATTGACAACTGAGTAGGGACATGCAAAAATGCTTTTATCCATGTAAAAATTAGAAAAATCTATGGGCGTGATCTTGCCATATAGGAAGACAAATGTCATTGATTTGTAGGTTAAGTGCCCTCTATATGCCATTCCACATGGAGAGATTCTTAAATTTAGTTTAAAATGCTTGCCCACAAGTAAATAAAATTGAAAATTTGCACAGGATGTAGGCTTAGAATAACTAATCCAACTCAGTTATCAAAACTGTTGTCGCCATTGATGATTTTTGTCCAGTTTTGTCTAATAATAAGAACTTCAAACCAGCTGTGTAATACATGTTATATTTATTATCTGATTCAAATATTTGGGTTAAACCAGAGGTTTGTTTTTTGAACATCCACAATGATTGTGATGTGCAAATACAGTACGTACTAAACACATGTCAGTACTTAAAAGTGACAGGAGGAGATTTTTAGGATACAGATTTCTCTCAAATTGCACAGGATCGATTGTAGACCACCTACCAAGAACGTTCCGAAAGTTTATTGGACAAACAAGTACAAAAGAAAACAGCAAACCTCGTTTTCAACTTGCCTGACTATCGTAATTGTCCCCATAGAACACCGTGCTTTGACTTTCTGTCGTGCACGACAGAAAGTACTAAATCATCATATTATTACATAAAGACGGCGTATTCGGCTTATTCAGATCTAATACATTGGTAAGCATTTCAAATATGCACCGGGTATATAAACCCGGGTTGGAAAAAATTGGGGGCGCTTCTTTCTGGAAATTTCCTCATGTCTCTTTAAGGATAAAATGTGTTCCAAAAGTTTAAGAATCACAGGACATTTCATGAGCATGCTAAAAATTCCCTAAGTACTAACACTTTGTGCGCTAAAATGAGCATAAAAGTCAGGGTTTTTATGTGTTAAGAATAGGATTTTTGTGGGATCAAATACCTTATTGAGGTGAAAATTTCCAAAACTGGTGCATTGTGGGATTTACTCAATACACCCTCTGGGTGTAAACATATTGCAATGAGTAATAAAAAAAGTGGGGAATTTGGGAATGAAATTCCTGGGAAATATTGATATTTGGAGGGAATTTTTGTCCTTTAAATAAAGAAATAAGAATTAAAGGGAAATTTTGCAATCTTGGAGGGAAATTGGATTGATTCCCTTGGAACATTTTTTCATTTTTTCCAGCCCGCGTATGAAAGTCAGCAGTGTATCTGAAAACAAGTCTAGGCATGATTAAAAGCTCGTCTAAAAAGCACTCTTTACATGTGTGCTCTGTCAATATAAACCTTTTCACAACATAATCGGAAAACTCTTTAGAGGTTACAACTAACACAGAAGAAGTCACACCGAATGTTATGAAAAAGCCATAATAAACATAAAGTAAGGACCGTCACATACAAGTGTCAACATTTCCCTCACGTAAAAGGCCACAAATTCTACCACATACAAATTCTACCACATCCTCGCATTTGTTGATTTTTCAATTTTCAGCTAGAACTTAACGTTCTGGTTTGTTTGTATAGAATGTGAGTAGGGAAAAAATAACAGATCAACTAAATTCATTTTCATAATAAGATAGGAAAATAAAATTCACAGCGTGACTACATACAAACACATCAAGGTTTACTGCCAAGAAGGGCCAATCTGCAATAGCTGCCAGTTTGTCAGATTGTCTGTGTCTTATTAAGTGTTATACATGCCAAATTCTACACATGGCAGAGCTATTGCAGATGAGGGCCTTTTTTGTCCTAAACTATTGATATATTACTTGTTTAAGGTTCTGGCTTTCGCATTTAGTTTTCAATTTACCTTGCTGCTGTTTTTATGTTTTTTTTTAGTTCACTCATACCAAAAGTTGGTGACCCACCCAATCATGGTTTGATTTTTCCCTTACATGACGAAGCATACCACCAAAAACATGTAAGTTAAATCACTCTGGCTTTTTGGATAGTAGAAGCCAAAAATGTGTACAAAACTTGGCCATATAGGACAATGGTAAAGCGATAGTGTAGGTTAACCTCATTGTGGGCAGGCCAGCTATAGCTGGCAGGACCCACTTTGCAATCCGGTGCTTGTGAGTGCGTGTATGTGTGTGTGGATAGTGTGTGTGGGATGTGTGTGTGTGTGTAGTGTGTGTCACAAATTGTTATTTTTTTTTACAATTGACCTCAATGAAAAGTTTAACTGCAATTGGAACCAAACTTTGTCATAGGTGAACAATGGGATCCCTGCATATGCTTGATGAGGGTCAAAGGTATGTTGACAGGTTCAAAGGTCATGTGAGGTCAAGTTGAAAAATGGGCATTATAAAATGTAAAATGATCTACAATTGAAAACTTGAAGTTCAATTGGAACCAAACTTTTGTCATAGGTTCACCTGCGATCCCTCATATGTTGATGAGATCAAAGGTCACGTGACCAGGGGTCAAAGGTCATGGGGCGGCCCACCAGCTTATATTATTTGTTGAATTATAGCAGAGCTAGCGAAACCAGAGAGGAGAACCGCCGAATTCTAGTTCATGAGGTTTTGCTATAAAATCAAATGAAACCCTTTTCAGCCTAAAATTTCACAGGTTGGTAATGAGAAAATAGCAACTCTCTTCTGATACCAAAATCTCAATTTTCATGGAGTGTAAAAAGCCTGTGAGGAGGAGGTTGTCGATCGGGTCACCAACCTTTTAACTATATTATGATTATTTTTATTCTTATATTGTTTCTCTGTGTCTGCCTTGTAGATGTTCCATAGATGTCAGAGGGCCATCCAGTCAATAGGGTCAAGGAGTAGGCATGGCACAGGACAGGAACAGGAAAGTTACAAAAAATGTTCATGTCTCATTAGTCCAAACTCCAAGTAACTATGCCAGTACATTAGGAAAAATCATAGTCTTACCTCTTAAAAGTGATGTGCAGAGTTAGATTTTGCTTTTGGGCATGTAATCAATGAATATGGTGTACAAATGTGAACCAAAGGAACAGCAAATGGATGAGCATTGACACGTATGTGCGCTATTTCCCAGACATTTCATATATGAATGATGTTTTCAGCAGCCTTTGAATTATTAGAGGGATCCTGGTATTAATTATTCTAATCAAAATAATCATATTTGCGACACATAAAAGAAGTTCAAGCTTTATCATCACAGGTATAGTTACTAGCCAAGTACCAATGCATTGTTCAAAAAATATCACAATTTTTGCCAAAATTAAGGGTGCTCTTAAAATGTTGTTATTGCTTTAAAGGTTGCATTTGTGTTCCAGCACTTCTGTTTTATTATTGTTCAATAGATATCCTTGAGAAAAGCTTTTTCACAAAATTTGAGTCAATCCCGATCTTGCCGGTTTTTGTGTTATGAGCAGTTTGCTTGTTTCCCACGTCCCATAGGCCACGGTGTTTTAATTTTCTTCTGTTTGTAGACAGAAATACAAAATTGCGGAATTTCTTACAGATTGCAACCATGCAACCAAATTTCACGTAAGATTAGGTACATGTGGATTACTAAGGCATAACGGCTTCGACGATATAAAAATCTCAACCTTTTTGAGGGTGGTAAGGCGGTGGGGGACGAGGTGGTGCGTGATCACGAAATGCCCCTTTAATATTTCACTTGATTTCGCTCATCTCCTGGGAGCACCAGGTCAGTGAGTCGATCAGTATTAACTAACATAACAGGTTTCTAGCCCTTCTTCTATTTCATTAGATTATCCATTGTATTGTCTTTTGTTAAAGTTCGTTGCCACGACCTTTATTTTTGATAATGTTGTCATTAGCTGACCACATTATCAAAACCTTTTGTTTTTTGAAAGGTGGTCAGTAGCGACACAGTTATCAAAAAATAAAGGTCTTTGGGGCATCGAACTTTAAGAAACGAAAGAAATACCAAAGTCAGTCTAGAACACTAGAGGAATCGGTTTAGATAATACCGTCTGCCATTGCTTAGGGGGGGTAGGCTTATTTAAATTATTATCGCATTATGGACACCCTGCCATGAATAACATCTGTTTTTAAGCAAAACAGATAGAAATGAGACAAACACAAACGTCTCTGTCAGGCTGAATGCCACAGCGGATATGTTGTTATAGTGTGTAACAAGCAGGACTGTATTCAAAAAAACAAATTCTGTAGTGGCGTATAAATGTGTAGTTTTAGGGAAGGGCAATTCAAGACTGATTACTGTCAGATTCTTGGAATTAAATATTTAGAATAGTAATTTTAGGAACACCAACAATGGCTAAAATCTGCATATGCTAAATATACTAAATTTGCCAATTTAATACATGTAAACGAGACAAACTAAAATTTGTCACTGAATGCCACAGTATACTTAGTGATATGGTGGTGGAAGCACGACTGTATGAAAATATAACATCGGTAGTGTCAAAGAATGACATTTTTACACTGGTCAGGTGATTCCACCAATAATTGAGCGCGGTTTTTGCAAATATATGCTAAATATATCAATTCATTCAAAGAAAAATGTTATATATTAAAAAGACAAGTTCAAGCTCAACGACCTTACCTTACTTTTGCTTATTAGCTCATTTTACACGCCTCCACAAAACGATCAGTGGTGTCTTGACCTGCTCTTATTCAGTATTCATCATCAAATCGACTTCTAAATCAAATACCGACACGAACCAAATTTTCACAGCAAACCCACAACCAACGTGACTGTTACACTCCTTATGCTAGCTGATTAACAAAATACTTAGCTTTATTCAAAACATCGTTGAGCGTACATTGTAAAGCTCTCCGTTCAATTGAAATTGCCTTATTTCAAATTTAGTTTTTGAATCCGATTTCCCTTTCTCAAAGCTTCCCACCATATTTGTTAACCGCCTATTGTTTAATGTCCTTTCAATAAAGTCTAGTCTTTTACAACGACCATATAAGCAAACGTGGGCATTAAAGATGTTTTTAATTGTAAGAAAAAAAATGAATTACATCATACTAATTATCAGAACATGTAAAGAAGACGCCCGCAATCTTGAACATATTTTAAGGTTTTAGCTTTCTTTTTTGCTCGACGTTTTATGTTAAATTAAAGAATAAAGTAGGACATTATCCGAAATAATGTGTCCTTGTTCAGAGCGTGTTCGCCGTTGTCGCTGGCAAGTCTCGCCCCTTCGGGGCTCGACTGGCAAGCGACTAACGGGCTGACCACGCCTGAACAAGCCCATTATTTCGATAATGTCCTGCTTCTGACCTTTAACTAAACTTAATCATTGCTTATGGATCAGTAGCTGTACCTGTTCAAAACCTCCATTGGAAGCAATGCTGGGGATGCTACTGAATCCTTCTTTTTGGCTGGGGTAAACCTTCACGTAGAACTGGATCTGAACTTGCGCACGCCAAATCACAAAACAAGTTGCCTAACTCATGCTGAAGTTATTGGCAAATAAAAGGTCTGATATTTTTTTAGCAAAAAGGACATTTTTGATTCACTCCCTTTGTAGACTTTTTTGCCAGTGTCTCAGAATAACAGGGTGATCAAAATCAGAATTTTTCTCACATATCTTTTCAGAATATGGCCCTACAAATGTAATTTAACGTATCGGACGGTATGCATCATTATCCCCCTGGCACTTTAGCAGAAAGTCAATTTTATCATAGCGATATGCTGTCAGCATCCTTTCGGTGGCCGTCTGTTTTCGGCCCTTCAGACCCATCCTCCAATCCGATCTAGTTACCTTGCACCACACAACCTTAGTATCTACCACTACTTGTTACTGTAAGCCCGATGTATACTCCACCTTTCGCTTTCACGCGCGATGGCCCGCGATTGAAATTTTACAATCGCAATAACCGCGCGATAAATCTTGTATACTCCGACAGATTAAATGTCCTCATACCGAGGAGTCGTTTGCTGTATTATTTTATTTTACAACTATTTTGCCAGTTGACAATTTTGATAACAATTTAGAGAATTTTTAAAAAAATCTACAACCGTTCTGTATTTTGGCGATACCGTTGGATTTCCCGAATGAGATCTAACAACTAAGAATGGACAGCGCTTATTTACGAACTAGGTCAAAGTTTATATTAAATTTGTAGCCAGGCATGTTTTGATCAAGTATACATAGGACTGATGTTGCCAAGAACATTTTGAAATTCTTTGTTCTGGACTATTTTTGGTATTGTTTTACATTTATTATTACGCATCATCTTTCCGGATTTACATGACTTGTATCATTAAGAATATTGTTACCTGCCAGTTTTGATGATACTTACCTCCCTACATTTGTACACCCTGTTGTACACGGGGTTGGCTATATATGGCACATGTAGAATCAGACTAGAATATTTCGTAATAACCGACAAAACATTCTTTAAAAATAAAATCCTTAAAAATAATCATGCCTGATGTGATCATACTACTCGGGAGTTTTCGTACTACATCCACATCTTTGGCCATTCAATGTGTATTTCATTGGATGAGTATTGTTGTTGATTAGCGGGCTGATAGGGAGATTTTTAAGAGCAGGTTCAGCTTGGTTTTCATGAGGTAATCGCCCGACCTTGGTTCCTAGAACAGCCAATCAGAGCATTTTCGCTGCCGCGATATCGCCGAGAGTTGAACAAAATTCAACTCTCCGCGAAGCCTCAAAATCCATCGCGCGATAGACATTCTTTCGCCGAGGCAATAAACAATCGGGGTCAGTTCCTTCGCAGCCGCGATGTCATGGACGCGAAGTGGAGTATACATCGGGCTTAACAGGCAGGTCTATAGGCCAAAGGTCATACTGGTGTTTTTCAGACTTTTCCACTTCTATATCACCAAAATTGTTGTGATGGAAAATAAATTTGATTTGAAAAACCTGTGCAAACTCTCTTACCAAGTTTTCTGGGAATAATGTGCAAAGTCTCTCTTAAACCACCAGGGGGATCTTACAATTTTAAAACTTGCAGTATTTTTTTTAAAGTGGTAAATATATTAACAACTCAAATGTACAAAATGCGACTCATTCCTGCTTTTGTAGGAGCAGCCAAGTAAGCTAATAAAATTGATGGACACAACTAAACACAAGAAAATAATGTTCAGTATTGAAAATAGAAACCTTAGATTATATAATAATATATTGTCTTGTGTATGTTTTATAGATTTCCAATGCCCGTTTCCCCATTACTCATTTACCCAGGAATGAAGGGAAGAGAGGAGAGAGCTAAACAGTTTGTAGAAACTCCAGGAAGTGCAATCATGACTGAAGAGGATATCTTAGAAGATGATCTCTTATATGATAGGGTAAGAAGAGAAGAAATTAGATATTACATAGAAAGTACACATTTGCAATACTACAGGAGTCATGAATACCACCAGAATGCTACAATGTAATTCTCGTATGTTTTTTAAAACCCCACTCACATTTACGATTTTCATTCCAAGTGACCAGTTAAAGGTGCAACGAGAGATTTCAAATAACAGGTGTCCCGAAAAATGTGAACATTCCTGATTTTGGCACTGGTATAAAGCTTTATATCAAAAACATCACCATCTGTAAGGATTAAGCTGAGAACTGTTTCTTTGGTACAAAAATTGTGATATTTCTATTTTTGTATAGGAGCAAATACGAAATTCAGCTTGTTTTCTATTGAAATATAAGCATATAAAAGTCACCTTTGATTTCAATTTTAAGACAATACTGTACCAAAATACAAGATAAGAAATCATATGAGTGTTTAATCTATATTAGACACCTACATACGACACATTACACGGATGTCTCAAAATCTCTTGTTGCACCTTTAATGTAAAGACACTAAGTAACTTAAAGTTTGCATTCATATAATGTCATTTTATCATTATCTCTGGTAATCTTATTCATGACAGGGATTTAAAGATGCTCCAATATATCCAATCACTAATAATTATGTTCTTATCTTCCTCATTTCAGGGATTCACAGATACTCAGATACAAATGGTTGACCAGAATACGTCCATGATAGCAGAAAGAGAGAAAGAAATTAACCACATTGTACAGTCCATAGCAGATCTCAATGAGATCTTTAGAGATTTAGCTACTATGGTTGTAGAACAGGTAATGGTTATTTTGTTATCACATCGCTCCCCAAACAGTGGCATTTATCACTAAAGACAGATACTGTTAATAGAGCTGCTCGTCAGACAAATATACTGAATGATGCTATATTGGCCTGTAACAATGGTTAAGGTGGTGTTCGATGAGATTGGTCATTAAGTAGATAGCCAAGTACCCTTGCCTGGATAAGAGCAGAATTAAGTAGGACTGGTATTGTTTCGGCTAACTGGTAGGAGCCGATTCCATTCTGCATTTTGCGTAGATAACAATGGCAAATGTGTCTGTTTAGGCATGCTGTTGGGATTGCATGCTAGTGACCTGTGTATGATAAAAATTGACTGGTAATGCTTTATCCTAGGGATTGCAATTACATATAATCTTGATTATTTTCCCATTGTATTTTCAGGGTACAGTATTAGATAGAATAGACTATAACATTGAAACAACAGCCACCAAAGTTACAGAAGGACTCAAACAGTTACAGAAGGTGAGTTATATTAAAACAGTTGTGTTGAACAGCTTATCATATGGTAGCATTTAGCAATTTTGATTTTAACAAAGTTTGTGGCAGATTTCAAGTCGTCTTGTATGTTACTTTACAAAGACCTTCATAGATGTCAGAGGTTACATATTTGACCTTGTTAGTGGATGTTCACAATAGAGAGGAGGATATAACTAACCTGGCTTATCTGCCTGTACATTGTTTTAAAATTACCATTTCCCTAAAACACAATTTTAAAAAAGATGTAATATTACTCTTTGTCATGTCCGATAGGTCTTCAGTTTATGGCAGCAATATAAGGTAATCAACTGTCAGGGATTATTATGTTCATTCAGGGGTTGTACTAGCGTTAAAACTGGGGTCAAAATCTTGAATCTTAAAGGTGCGCCATGTTCCCGAAAAAAAACCTTTTAATGGTTAACCATCAAATTACACGATTGCTAGGTAGGGCTTTGGCCTAAATACGCATTATTGCCTTCTAAAACCGTCAAACCCTCAAGCTGTTTCTCACGGTACTTGGATAGGGGGCGTAAGTATGCAAGTGCCAGGCTCTCATATCAGCATAGAACCCATAGGCATAAATCCGGAACAAGCACCTTTAAATAACAGATTCCAAACTATAGTGTATATTTAGGGGGGAAAATTCTCCCCCCCCCCACGACTTTGGCCGGGAAAAAATTTGCAAAAATCATGCCGTTTTTAAGCCCTCTCCCGGGAAAAATTGGCCTTTTGACCCCCCAAAGAGAGAAAAATTTCCCCCTTAGAGCTGGCCAGGAGGCCGATTACCCACTGATCCGGACATATAAATTTATGCACCAAAACCTTAAAATGGGGGTGTATGGTACATTGACCCTTTGTTAATGCAACCCCGGTGTTTATTTGGACTCATGGGGCCCATTTACATTTGCCTTGCCAATATACCAAAGTTTGAAACACTTTCCTTGAGTTAAATAATGACATCTTATTGTTGTAATCTCTTGTATTTACAGGCTGAGAAGTACAGAAGAAAAACCGCAAGATGCTGGTCATCACAGCGCTGGCCATCATTACTATCATCCTTATTATCATCCTCATAGCAACCAAGGCCAGATGGATAGCACCAAGGCAGTGTGTGTGTATTCTCCTTAGATCCTATGCCATGTCCTCCATATAAGACACCTAGTGCAAAACAGATAGGCAACTCTGCATACACTTGCCTCATTAGAGAGGTTTAGTCCAGATTGTAGATATTTTAGTCTGTACAGAACACAAATGTACATGGTGCAAGTGATGGATTTTTGTTTTGTTGCAAAATACGGGTTAACAGGGCTTGAAATAAAGGGTATACAGATGCCCCTTGAATTTTTCTGTATTGCAAAATGTCTAGGTTTGTCTTTATACATGAGTGGCTTTTGAGGTGAAATTGAAATATCTCAAATTGCATTTCAAAAGCAACAGTCCATAAAACTAGCTATGCCCTTGTTATTATTTTGATCTGGTGCCAAAGATCATTTTATAATTTAGTAATTTTAATATTTTTTTGAGAAGGGGGAAATAAAAAGGACCCTACCTCAAGTCTTGTCAGACAAAGCATGACTACATGTACCAATAAAACAGATTCCGTAATAAAAAATTAGCATTCTTCCTCAGGTCTGAAATTCCAGGTTTAAACTTACATAAATCTGTTTCAGCTGGGTTCATAAGCTGAGCTTTCAGTTTATTGTAATAAGGAATTTGGCCGCACTTTGTAACTGATTTAAACTGAGTTTCTTCTGATTTCAATTGGGCTGAACTAAATTGGACAGGGTTTCAAACCAATGCTGAACCTGGCTGTACTGAATTTGTCAAATTTAGACTGAATTTAGACTTGGGTATGACATACTTGTAGCTACTTGTTTACCCTCTTGTTTCAAGACCTGTGTTTACAGACCTATGCATACTATAATTAAAATTCATAATATTAACCCTTGGACACTACCTGCCTATCTATTGGCATCTAAGCACTATTTTGATTGGTCACTTGGAAGGTACTATCTTGTAATGAGCAAATCAGAGATACTGTAAGAATGATTGTATGGTTTACACAGAGATATAGAAGCACTATTTTGATTGGTTACTCAGAAGGCTATCTCATGTTCTCTCCTTTAATGAGCCAATCAGACAGGCTATATCATAGTGGTCAATTAATACCAGTCAATTTGATTGGTTAATCACTCATAAGATTGTATGGTGCAGTTAGCCCATCAGACACGTGGTTAGCAAAGCATTGGAGTGCATATAGATATATAGAAGGTCTGTTTTGTTTGGTTACGCAGAGGTTATATCATGTTGTATCATTTTGAGCCAATCAGAGATCATAGCTAGTAGAGCTTGGGGTTTCATCATCATTACTGAGAATAATTGTGCAATTATACATGGAACTTGTTCTCTGCTGTTGTTCAGTGTTCACAAATCTCAACATACTTAGATACAAAATGTGCTTGTTTTGGTCTGATTTTATGAACATCACACGGTAAATTCTAGATGTGACTCCATGGCTATTTGCCTTTTGAACATGCCTGTATGATTTAAGTGTTGCATTGTCACCACCGCCATTTCTTTATTGGCTTTTTATATTGAGAAGTAATTGCTGGATGTATGGAGAGAGTTATTCCTTTTGTTGGACTTTAACCCAGGGAGGGTTCTTGGGTGTACTGAGTACCCATGCTCGTTGCAGGTGTTCTGAAAGTAACATCAATGTAGTTAAAGGGGCGAACAATCCATGTTTGGGCATGGTAACTACATGATTGAAGACTACTTGATCAATCGCATGATGACAGTGATCAGCAAATCATGCTCGGCGTTGGGCAACAGAAGATGAGATTGGAGGGATATCTCCATATATCTGTGCTTTGGTCATGTGCTCATATCAGGATATATTTGTACTTGCATAAGAAGTCTGGTGTAGGTGCCATCCAGTCTATCCAGTAATGTCATGGCCACCCTTGCAAACAGTAAGACATTACATAACCAGACATAGTTAAGTCAGTAAAAGATACCTTACTACAGTAACTACTCGGTATTTTAAAGTCTGACTCAGAGATTTCGAAATATTATTTTTTTGTGTAATAATGAAAAATAGTCAACTAGAACTAAAGATAGTAACTAAAACACAATTCCGAAATTTGAGATGAATCTGATTTTTCGTTTTGATGCAGTAAACATTTATGTGTAGTATTACGTCCATAGGATACTGTGTATAACAAAAATTCCGGATCCGGAATTTTATAACAAAGTTGTGATTTTCTATATGGAAGGATTAGATTTAAGCTTAGCAATTTCACACAGTGATTAGTATATGGACAAGCAGTATGAACATAAAAAAAAACACGATTTTTTTGGAAATTGAGGGCGCCCTCCTCAGGAAATCTCTGAGCCGGCCTTTAAGGATAATCACCATGGTAGGGTGGCACTTACAATTATTATGTTGTCAGTAGGAAATATTACAATTAAATCATTTCACTTCAATAAGGCACAAATCAGAGGGTGGTTTGAACAATCCCATTGCATGCACAATGTGCCTTACTTGACTGTACTAGAACACGGGATAAAAATGTAAAAAAGTTTAAAGGACCACAAAAAATTTCATGATCTTTATAAAAATTCTGTAAGTACTGGCACTTTGTGGGCTAAAATGAGTGCAAAAGTCAGTGTTTTATATATTAAGAATCGGATTTTTGTGGGATCACATGAATTTATTTAGGGAAATTGTGAAATTTCCCCAAACTGGGGCATTGTGGGAATGGGACTCATTACATTCTGTGGGCACAACCATGGCACAGATTGTGAAATTCTCCTTAACAATTCCCCATTTTATCCCCCTGGTAGGGAGAGGCAAGGGAGGTAAAGTGTTTGCCCAAATGCACCACACATCGTCTCCGTGTGATTAACACCATACCTTCAGATTATGCATTAGGCATTATACCAACTGGACTACATTTGGGGAGTTGTAAAGATCTGGATGTCTATCACAATACCATATGAACTGATAACTGAACATCTTTAAATATCATGAATAGCCGGGAGCGGACATCCGGGAGTTCAACAAAATCTGCATGGCAACGGCATGGCAACAACGTGCATAATTCGATACGCGCTGCACGCGTAGTGTCATACGATGTGCGGTGAACTTAAAGACGCAATTTGCGCAGTCTGTTTTCACCGCGATTCGGAGATTCCCTGGGCTTCCCCTTTGTTTTCACCACGATGTGACGTCAGTCCGGCTATACGATAGTACTGTCTGTGACTCTGAAATGTGGAGGTTATAACAGCCATTGAGTCTCATATAGACAAGCACCTCACCTTGTCTCTTTGCATTAGTGTTATTAAGCATGTTGACGGATCTCAAAACAATTAGAAAGTCATGTTTTGCGCAGTATGAGATCCTCAACCTTAACCCCACCAATCATTTTGATAGATTTGAGGTTTGAATAACTCTATAGTAAACACAAAACAATTGCACATCTCCAGCTGAATCATCAAGCATTTGATTAGAATAATCTGAACAAATATATTTATTGTGACTGCATGAAGCATTATATCTTTGGGAATGCACCTGCTAATCTATTTAACATTGATCACAATTAGCAGCTGAGCTTTGACATTGCTTTAAGAAATTAAATATGTTGAATGTACAGATAAACCATTTGGGACCATTATTTTATAGTTTTTTGTTAAAGGTTCATGGCCCGATTGCTAATAGCCTCGTCCCCAGAGACCCCAGATTTTACCGGAAGTGGTCAAAATTTTGATATCAGAAGAAAGGTCGTATTTTTCTCATTTATCCTGCAAAATCCTAGGGCTAAAAGATGTTTGGTTTGGAAGTTATGAGTGAAAATGTCCCCCTTTTCGGTTGACCAATATTAATTTTACAGAGTACTCTATGTGGCTTACAAAATCACGTTTGTAGCTCTCACATCAAAACGGATTGAAATATCGGCACGAAACTTTACAGATGGAGTTTTGGGTGAAGATCAATCTATCAAGATGAAAATTTCAGGTACTTAAATCGGGCCATCCTCCTTTAATTTAATAAAATGAGCATAGCGTGAGAATGCATGACACTATATCAGTTTTATTTGATAATATATATAAATATATATATATATATAATCAATATAAAGGATGTGTTTGCTTACATTGGCAGGCCAGTGATATGATTAATTCCACTTTGTGAAATTCAAAAGCTGTTAGGTGCAACCAGGGGAGGGCGGCCAAGAAATCCCAATTTCAGACGTCGCCATTGGTTTAACACGTAAAAGCGAAATCTTGACGAAAAATTCTGAATTTTTTATATGTTGTCAAGGAATATTTTCTTATTCCAAAACCGTTGGAGTTGAAGAATCAACTCGACTGGAAGGGTTATTTCTGAATTTTTTTGTATTAGAAACGAACGAGGAAGGACGAGGCGTATGGGGTCATGGGAACACCCATGACCGGACCCAAATCAAAGCACCCCAATTGGTTTGTGGTTTGCACTCTGTATTGCTGTAATTTCTTTTGACATTTTTGGTGAATTGCTATAATGAATGAGGCTTGGCCGCCACCGCTTGGGTGCAACAGACTATGAGCTACTAAAAACAAGTTCATCAGATTCAATCAGTTAATTTGGTACCAAGTTCGGGAATCTTGTTCAGGAATGTTGATTCCAAATCGGGGATTTTTCTCCATATTTTATGTGGCAATATGCTAGGTAAAAGGCACAAGAAATTTGAAAGTCTATCAATTTAATTGCTGAGAAATAATCTGTCAAAGTTGTGAGGGACTTTGAGTGACAATTCTGGCTAAATGTGTGAAACTTTGGGTGGCCAAAAATTGAAACGGAATGAAATGGAATTTTTGGTTTGGCACATATCCATAAATATTTTTTTACTACTCAAAATGAAAACAAAAACTTTAGGTTGATAAATTTAGTTAGGATTAGCCAAGTAAAAACTCCCCACTTTTGTGAGAGGGAGTTGAACAGGTGTGAGTCAGAACTGTTTAAATTACAGTCAATAGGGAAGGTGCTAATGAATGATTGTTTGTCTAAATATCAGCACTTTTAACAACTGTGAATGTAAAGCACTACATTTCTGTTCCCATTACAGCAAAGTTAATCTTTGTGACTTATTGAAGAGGTTAGGCGATAACCAACCAAAGTTAATGAATATGAATTAAGTTTAAGGGAAATTAATCAGTTACTAGAACATGCTATTTTTTGTGTATTGCTTATGTCCTGAGACAGACATCTGAGACTGGTTTGTGTCCAGGCAACAAGGTAATAGTTACATGTCAAATACCTGATTAAAATGTAATGGTGTCAACAATAAATCTGGCATAGGTAAAAAACTAACTTCAGCATTGATTGCATTTTCTATTCAACTGACTGGTTAACTGATAACATCATCAGGCAATTTTCTAAGAGTTTTGAAAAATGTTTTAACTTCAGAGCCCGTTTCTTTGACAGGATTCTAACTCAAATTTTACATCCTTAACTTTGACCTGGATTTAAATAGGATATGTACAAATGATACCATTTTGGTTGTAAATAATCATATATTACAAATTGTTGAATAGAGGTGACATGTGTTATATAACAGTACTTTATTGATGGCTCACATTGATGACATTAAGTATCTAATCCTACAAGGTCATTTATTTTCTGAGTTATTCCACAGGATTCCACACCTCCCATAACCACTGAGTCTGGATTATCTATTGCTGGCAATATTCTCTGCATGTATTCCGACCCTAACCATGATTATTTACAGGTATTTGAGGAACGATTTCCTTGTGTATAAATATTAATTTTCCATAACTACAAACCTGGAAAAATTAGTTGGCACACCTGCGGATTTTTGAATTTATTGAAGGCCGAATTGCACTATAGAGAGTGCACTGAAAAGTACTAACTTTAAATGTAAAGCTTGAAGCCAATCCTAACACTTGATCCCTCCCCCTGCTCCGACAATCAATGTTGGGTGGTCATAAAAGCATATGAACAAAATGACATGTTTCAACATTGATCAGGGGAAGGGAGTTCAACATTGATCAGGGGAAAGGAGTTTTAGTTTATACTAAGGTATAAAGAAGTGTGCCAACAATTTGTCCAGCATTGTAGGTATATGGACACTGTTATATGAATTTGTGCAGACAACACACCAAAATCTATTCAATGCAGTCCATTTTTCAAAATAAGTTTTGGAAAATTTTTTTCAAAATAGTTTTGAAGTGAACAGTTAAAACTTTTTTAAAAAGTGTTTAAGTTTACTTGAATGCACAATGATATAGATAACCATGAGTAATACAGTGATGTTTTGAAATCTGAATTGTTAAACTCTGGCCTAATAGTAGAAGACCAGCCTGTAGATCCTGTGACCAAACTCTGGAGACAAAGATTTGAAGGAGTCTTGGGTTACCTGATGATGTTGAAAGTTTTGACTTGGGCTTGCTGCTTCAATGTATGATAAGGCGAGTAATTTGACATGCATATTAATTCAATTGCGACATTTCTCAATTTTTACCCCCCGTGTTAACTTTGTTTGCCCCTTCCCCAAAATGCCGGAACATTGAAGCGGCAAGCCCAAGTCAAAAACCTTCAATATTGATCAGGGAACCCCAAGACGCCTTCAAATCTTTGTCTACAGAGTTTGGTAACGGGATCACAGGCTGGGGTATTCTACTATAAGATGTGGAGATCAACTATTACTCTACTAGGGGACAAAATTAGACAGTGTTTTGTGTGTAAGTAAGGTGCATTCATGGTTAGTTTGTGTGTGCATTGCAGACCGAACATGCTTTGTGGAAGCCAATGGTTTGCACCGGTTTCGTTGATTGGGAACCTTAACCACAAAACACCATCTTTAATTCTGTCCTGAAGTATATACCTAACAGTGTTTTTGCTTTGTGTTATTTTTGTGTGTGATTTTTGTGTGTGTGATGTTGCTTTTGTTTGTGTATTTGGTGTTTCCTTTGTGTTGTTGTAATCTTTCCTTGGTTTTATTGGGGGTCATTTGAGGTCATCATTGAAAAAATGCCGAACATGGATGCTGATGCTTGCATTTTGTTGGGTATTCATCACAGATCCTTAGAATGATATTTGAGGAGTGGGTTATTGGGGATTCAGAGATAAGAGGTCAAAAGTAAAATATATGGATCAATGAGTTCATTGTTCAAAATATTAAAAAATGTTGCTTTCATTGATGTAAAAAGGTGGGGAAATGGATCATCTAAGGGTGTACAAAACATTGATGCTTAAGATTCTCTATGGGTCATAGTTGATGTATAAACATATCATGAAAATGAAGTGAAAGCTATTAGATATTTCATTTTACAGGTATTTTTTGTGCTGCAAATTTACTCATACTGCTGTCAATTTTTTTTTAAAGCAGTGCTGCTCGTGCTCAAGTGCTTTGTAGTATTTGCTGTATAAGCATGAGCCACAACACCATTGGTGCTCTAGTTTAAGCATTTCAGGGGTGTAACAGGGTCACTTGTCAGAGGGGCAATTTCCCGGTTTTGAGGCAGATTTTCTCGGTTGGAGGTGGTTTTAGGCAGATTCTCCTGGTTGGAGGTGAAAATTTCTTGGTGAGCAGGCAAAGGGTTGATTTAGAATGATTTTCATGCTTTTTCTTCCCGGTCAAAGCTCTCTGGGGTTGCCTGTTGTGCTACAGGTACAGCAGGATATTTCTGCTTCAGTTTTATTTTTCCCCTTTTGTAAGCACTCACCATTACTAAAATATGCTTGAATGCAATTAGGAATCAAATTTTTAAAAAAAGTATTTTGTACTTTTGACATTGTGACTTGTTACTTGAAAGATAGACATCTGGGATTTGGATTGGCCTGAATCCTTTCAACTCTGGTAGACTCTATGTATCAGTGACTTTTGAGAAAGCATACCAACGGACCTGCAGGTCATTTTGGAAGCCATCTCAAAAACCACTGACGTAAGACTAGGCTTGTTTGTACTCATTTGCATGATTGTATTTTTCATGCTGCTTCCAAATATGGTCATGAGATTCCATAATTTTGAAAATTTTGACAAAAAGTTAAAATTTTAGAGTGAGTGTGACTACAGTTGCCTGCATGGGTGCATGGGTTGAACATAAGTCTTTTGTCAAAATTTGCAGGACTAGACCCATGTTCAATTTAACAGCTGCCAATGTTTCTTTGCTATGTAAAGGAGATTTGGTGAAAATATCTTGTTAGTGTACTTGAATTTCAAAAGACTGAGCAATGTTATTTTAAAGGTGTAATTCATGATCTTAGTAACCTCTGTCTTTGTACAATAGGTAGCCTAAAAAATCTTGTCCAAAATTTAAGTTGGGTTTGATTGTACGTTATAATGTTATGAATGAAAGTGTGTGTCAGAGTACTTTTTAGGCCACTGTTTTGTATTATTGTAAAAGAATGCAAAATTGTGAATTCCTTCCATTCATGGACATAAATTTATTCCAGAAATGATAATAATATGCACACCAAATATACTTGAGGCACTGGTTCAGGTGATACTAAATTCTAAACTTTTATTTTTAGGTAACATGGAAGGATTTGTGGTGGTGGATCATGAAATGCCCCTTTAAATCTGATATTGATTTATTGGACTATTGCAGATGAATAGCACTATCTAATGAAATATATTATTGATGCCTGTCATTATATACAGTATTAAAAACTAGAGAGTTCCAATGTGCATATTAATTAATAACATGTTAAAATGAAAATGATCACTTATAAAAAACAATGCAATTGTTAGCGAAAATTGTTAATGGCATGTGTCAAAAAACTGTAGCAGTGAAAGAATCTTTTTTGAGAAAATACAAATAATTTTTGTCAATTTCTTGAGGATGAAAGATTGTTTTGTTATTTGGACATTCCTTTTATAAGTTAGAGAAAATTTTGTAAGGACTCTCATAAAAATCATTTCTTATTATTCACAAAACACATTGTTGTGGATGCCTTTATTATCTCCAAGTGACCCAACATGGAATTCACATCCTTTCATTGAATTAGCTGTATTTCTCCACTGGCTGTCTAATGAGTATGGGATAAAGACCATTATTGAGTCTTACTTCACAGGCATCTATAGCTGGTGTCTTGAGATACGCAAATGGTATTTTCCCGTATTACTTGATCAACTTCCTACACTTTAATGACAACTCTGTATAGTGTTCCAAGCAACTTTGAAGGAAGTTGTTTGGTAACTTTCTAACTATAATTATGTGATTTTATGTAGATCTTTCAAAAACAGACAGATGTATTATTGTATGGGGTAAATTTACGGCAAGTGAAGTTTATATTTTAGGTAATTGTTCTGTGTTTAATCCGGTAAGCAGAATTCAACAGACTTGCATGAAATGGGACAACATAAAGTTTATCAGATACATGTTGTTTCTTTTGCCTAATTTCTAAAAAACACAAATATATTACTTGCAAGAAAAATATTTATACCAGAGAAAGTTGATCGAACTTTACACAGTATTGAACTATTGATATATTCAAACCACTTACATTCATGACATGTTTTTCTTTTTTTTTCTCTGGATTGTGTGTATAATGGGAAGATTTTGTATTTCAAATGAAAAATGTCAGTGGCTATGGGAAATTCACAATAATTATGGAAAAATGGGTGTAGGCGGACAAACTCTTGGTCTTCTGAATTTGATATTACCAAGGTTGTTTAACCCATTCAAAACTGTAGATTTCTATAGGTAGATAACACATGAGTCAGTGGCTTTTGAGATGGCTTCCATCTTAACCCTTCCACCTGGTAGATTCTGTATAGTTATAACACATGTGTCAGTGACTTTTGTTATTGAAGCCATCTCAAAACCACTGACTAAGACTAGGCTAGCTTGTTGACTCCTTCCAATGCATCTTGGCACTGACTGCGTCTACATATGCTTGTGAAAATTCTTAATTTTGAAATTTTTGTAAAACAATCCAAAAATGTTTGAACTTGTTGCAAACTCAGTGCCCAGAGAGTTAAAATATGATCTGATAAAATATCTCAGTTTTACAAAATTTTGTGGTATGGTGCTCATTTAAAAACAGGTAGTGTGAGTCAATAAAAACCCTACATTTAGGAAATATGTTTTCTTGAAAGCTTGGATTCTTAAACGTAATTTTTGCTTGAATGTTTGTTTTGGTTGTTTACAAGGATATACGGATATCAGAAGATTTTATTTGGTGTCTTCGGACTTCAGGGTAAGAAACTATTGCCAATTTTGCGGAGACAGAGACCTAAAAATTCTGTTTGACCGATTTAAGCCATACAATGCGGAGAGACGGACACCGCGCGTACACCATAACTCATTATAGCAAAGATAATTAACATATGCAATTTCAGTTGATCGATTTCTTCCTGACCAAAAACATATCAGTTTGAAAAAAACGTCTATTGTGTAACATAATTTATAAGTAAAATATAAATTAAATTCCCATTGTTCAATCCTAAAGAGACAGTTAACTTGAAAAATCAATCATATTCGATGCCTCAGTCATGAAACATAATGAAAGTGCTCTTAGATTATTGTTTTACAATCTCTAAGGTACTTTATTTTAGCACAAATACAGTATACTCAACGTCCTAAATTGCAAGAAGAACTAAAACTGAAGTTTTTTGTAAAATAACTTAGAATGTAAAACTTAAAATTTCATAATGCACTGTTTTTCAAGCTGAATAAAAAACCTTCTATATGGTTTCACTTTGGCCCCAAGTGATGCGTTGTAGGTAAAACCATGAAATCTTGCTTATGCAAAGTAAACTGCTCTTACCCCAGGCTATCTTGACTTTCTTATTTGCGAAATTGAAATTTCTTACTCAGCATTTCTTTGTAATTCTCAGGGATATTAGTTATAATCTACAATTATTCTCGCACCTTTATTGTTTGACAATAATTTGGTGTTGAATGTTTTACTCAATCACCGCTTAAGACCACATGTTTTAAATCTATTGTAAACGATGCCATGCAATCTGTGTTTGGCTCAAAATCCTGGCCAAACAGGAATTTGAAGTCTCTCAGCAAAAATAGTCTAACTATTCCTCCAAAGTCCAATGACACCAACTTAAAACGATTTATGAAAGCATGTTTATCCCTCTTTAAACCAAAGCAAACATTTTAGCAAAAATAATTCTTAACTCTTTTAATTATTTGTGTCTGAATGTAGGATTTTTATGACTCACACTGTATTCCTAGGTCACGTGCATTTCCATATTTTGCTTCAAGTATGTT
>JAMKCH010069093.1:0-110828 GCA_023653785.1 Ophioderma brevispina
TTCTTTCCCGAGTTACTATTTTGCCTCATGCTTTAATTAGTAACTCAAATAAATATTATTATTATCTACATTCAAGTTGTTCCCAATTGAGGTCTGCCATCATTTTTTCTATTGGAGTCCTGATGTCTGCATTGAGGATAACACGAGCAAGTTTATTATGCAGTGTTTGAAGGTGATTATGGTGATGAGCAGTTAAGTTCGACCATACAGGACTACAATAGTCAAAATGTGGAAAACCCATGGCTTTTGCTAATAACTTAACTTATTAAAAGGAAGAAAATATTTAACTCTACGAATTACTCCTATACGTTTTGAAATATTAGATGACATATAATTAACATGCTCACTCCATGACAGATGGGAATCAAATATCCCTAAATATTTAAATTGTTCAACAATCTCAATATTAGTATTATCACATGTAAGGGAAATGTTTTTAAATTTAGTTAGTGCTTGCCGTGTTCCAAACATCATAAGCTTTGTTTTCCATAAATTTAAAGTTAGATGATTAGACTTAAACCAATTTGCAACTATGTCTAAGTTTCTATTTAAGTTCAGTTTCTAAAGTTAGTGGGTCAGATGAGCTTGTCAACAGAATTGTGTCGTCGTCAGCATACATGACACATTTACATTTAACTGAACTAGGCAATGAGTTAACAAAAATTAAAACAAAAGGGGGCCTAAGATAGATCCTTGGGGGATACCAATATTTATGTGCCTAAATGAGAAAGTGTAGAGTTTATTTTAACAGCTTGAGACCTATTTTTTAGATATGATTCAAACCATTGAAGTTGATTGCCAGTTATGCCATACGAATTAGATTTTTTAAGAAGGATTTCATGACTAACAGTATCGAATGCCTTTTTAAGATCTAGAAATAATGCACCAGTTACTTTCCCATCATTTATATTATTTAAGATGTGATCAGTTACATCAAGTAATGTAGTGTTTGTACTATGTTTACTCCTAAAACCTGACTGACATGGATGTAGAATGTTATTTCTGCATGGTTAGGTCATTATTAAGTTGATCATGAACTGCACGTTGTAATATCTTAGAAAGAATAGGTAAAACAGATATAGGTCTGTAGTTACTCACATCACTTTTATCACCATCCTTGTATATAAGTGTAACCTTAGCCACTTTCCATTGTGATGGGAAGTGTGAAGTGAACAAGGAAAGGTTACAAATATATGCAAGGGGGTAACAAATGACTGCAGCAGCTAACTTAAACAATCTGATACTTAAGTTATCAATACCACTGCGCTTATTATTAGAGAAGTTACAATCTGGTCAAATATAAAGTCTGGTGTTAGTACATCAAATTTAAAATGAGGGCCATACTTATAAAAGAAAGTACACAAATAGTAATATTATACATTTGAAGCAAAGGTTATCTCTTAAACTTTACATAGTGACAATGTTAATGATGATTACAGACAGTTTATTTCATTACTTAATGATTCAATAGATGAATGTATACCATTGAAAAAATCATGTATAATAGAAAAAGGGATCCAATATCTCCATGGCTAACCACGGGATTACTAAGAAGTATAAACAATAAAAACAAATTATATAGAAATTATAAGAACTTCCCCACTGAAGATAATTTGAGCAAGTACAAATTTATAGGAACAAATTACACAATCTAACGAGAAAGGCTAAACAGGAATATTATGAGACGAAATTTCAACAATCTAAAAATGACATGGAAGAAACTTGGAAAAATATCAATAATATCCTCGGCCGCACAAAATCAACTTGTAATCAAACAATATTCAGATATTATAATGGCGACTATATAAATGACCCACAACGAATTTCAAACGACTTCAATCAATTTTTCATTAACGCTAGACCTAATCTAGCAGCAAGAATTGAACAAGGAAACAAAAATTATCATGAATATTTGTCAAATTCAATACAAAACAACATGTATTTATCGCCTATAATTGAAAATGAAATTGAAAAAAATCATTGGAAATTTCGATCCCAACAAAAGTCCGGGTCATGATGGAATAAGTAATTTATTAGTTAAAAAATAGGTAAAGAAATTAGTACGCCACTTGCAATGATACTCAATTTATCGACTACAAAAGGAACTGTGCCTGATGACTTTAAAATATCTAAAGTTGTCCCCCTTTATAAAAAAAAAGACAATGCTGAAACTTATTCTAACTATCGACCTGTTTCAATTTTGCCTTGCTTTTCCAAAATTCTAGAGCGACTTGTATTTAACAGATGTTCATTTTAAATAAAAGGCAATTTGGCTTTAGACCAAACTACTCTACCCAAATGACAATTATTGAATTAGTGGACAATGTATACAAGGAATTTTCTTAGATTTATCTAAGGCTTTTGACACTATTAACTATGACATCTTATTATATAAATTAGAATACTGTGGTTTTAGGGGAGTTGTTTTAGAGTGCTTTAAAAGTTATCTCAATCAAAGATCACAATATGTATACTATATTTCATGTAAATCAAACTTGGAAAAAATGTAATTTGTGACGTACCACAATGCTCGGTATTAGGGCCTCTGTTATTTATATGTTAACGACATCATCAATACATCCCCAGTCTTACCTTTTGTCTTGTTTTCAGATGACACCACAATTTTATATTCAGTCCAAGACCTTGAAAATCAGATATATTTGATTAACAGCGAATTGAACAAAGTTTCGGATTGGTTTAAAGCTAATAAACTCTCAATTAATGCTGAAAAAACAAATTTTTTTTTTTTTTTTTTTTTTTATTAGTTAAAAAATAGGTAAAGAAATTAGTACGCCACTTGCAATGATACTCAATTTATCGACTACAAAAGGAACTGTGCCTGATGACTTTAAAATATCTAAAGTTGTCCCCCTTTATAAAAAAAAAGACAATGCTGAAACTTATTCTAACTATCGACCTGTTTCAATTTTGCCTTGCTTTTCCAAAATTCTAGAGCGACTTGTATTTAACAGATGTTCATTTTAAATAAAAGGCAATTTGGCTTTAGACCAAACTACTCTACCCAAATGACAATTATTGAATTAGTGGACAATGTATACAAGGAATTTTCTTAGATTTATCTAAGGCTTTTGACACTATTAACTATGACATCTTATTATATAAATTAGAATACTGTGGTTTTAGGGGAGTTGTTTTAGAGTGCTTTAAAAGTTATCTCAATCAAAGATCACAATATGTATACTATATTTCATGTAAATCAAACTTGGAAAAAATGTAATTTGTGACGTACCACAATGCTCGGTATTAGGGCCTCTGTTATTTATATGTTAACGACATCATCAATACATCCCCAGTCTTACCTTTTGGCTTGTTTTTCAGATTACATCCACAATTTATATGTCATCCAAGACCTTGAACATCGATATATTTGATAAAGAATTGAACAAAGTTTCGGATTGGTTTAAAGCTAATACTCTCAATTAATGCTGAAAAAACAAATTTCATGATTATGGGTACCCCTACGAAAACATTCAAATTCAAAACGGATATTAATGTGGTGTTAAATGGTTGTAATTTATCAAGAGTTAACAAGACAACGTTTTGGGGAATTATTCTTGATGAAAATTTGTCATTTAAATATCATATAGAATCGGTGTCAAATAACATATCTCATAATGTTGGTATTCTCAATAAGTTAAAATA
Source organism: Ophioderma brevispina (assembly GCA_023653785.1). NCBI lineage: Eukaryota > Metazoa > Echinodermata > Ophiuroidea > Amphilepidida > Ophiodermatidae > Ophioderma > Ophioderma brevispina. Next base: position 3,664 of record JAMKCH010069093.1, read on the forward strand.
TTTTGTTTCTAAAATCATTCTCTATTGTATTCGTTGTTCATTGATTTTACCGTACTTATTGTATGGAATTCTTGTTTGGGGAAACACACACAAATTTACTTAGATAAACTATTAAAATTACAAAAAAGGGCTGTTAGAAATATGTCTATCTCATTTCAGATCACATTCCGGAACATTGTTCAAGGACTTAAAATTACTCAATATCTATGACTTGTTTAAATTCAACCTTTGCATTTTTGTGTATAAACATTCAATGGGTCGTGTTCCTTGTATATTGTACCAATATTTTGCTAAACACCACACCATTACAAAAAATGTAAACGATTATCAATTAAGTAGAAATAAAACCGCATTTGCATCAAAGGGAGTTCATTCAACGGGACCAGTATTTTGGAATAGTTTGACTAGTGATTTAAAAATTGCCCAAAATCTGAAATGTTTCAAGTATAATTTGAAATCCTTCATAATTATGCAATATCAATAAGAAGGTCATCTCTGTAAATTACATAATGTTGGTTATTACTGTTGACTGAAATTGTCGCTTTTCCTTATATATTTTTATTTGGCATCTACACATATAGTTGTAACATTTCCAAAGGGGTCAACCACCTCTGGCCATCCTTGGCCTTTTGGTTGGCTCCTCCGTGTCAATATATATGCTTATAAATTAATTGTATCATTTGATTGGCATGGAAATAAAATATGGTATGATATGACTCACTAACCATGCACAAAATCTAGCAAAAACTACACAACACCAGTCCTCATCACGGGCTATCATCTTACCATATTTGAAGTGGGTGCGTTATTGCATTGTAGAGTTAAGTAAAAATAAGATTACATGCAATTCCTAAATACACAGGTTAAAAAGAGTAAAAAACGCATTTATATTTTTCAGTGTTTTCAGTATCTAAAACCTGGATAAATTCAGGTGTTTGTTTTGTTTGTTTTGTTTGTTTTTCTTTTTGCGAATTTCGATTGAACAGCCTCCATATCATTTTACATGCAAACGATATGGGTTTTGCCGGATTATGTCAACATTTATTTACAAGCACGTTGATTATGAGCTGAGTACGTTTTCTGTGACAATTATACGAAAGATTTTGAGTAATAGAGGGGAGGATTTGTTTCTTTCAAATATGTGTTGTTTTCGGTCGCGCAGTCTATATTAGGGCTGAGATTAACATGTTGCTGCTTTTTAATCACACTTGCTAATATTAGGAAAGTTTTTAGCACTTATTCTATTACTAGAATAATAATCTATATTATTCGATTGCTTGAATCTAAGTATTTTACTACATTGGACATTTCATGCAACAATTCTTTTAATTATGTTGTAATATTGCTGTTTGTTCTTCATGTAATTTATGATTTATAATACCATATCCGTTGTATTTTTACAGACATTATGGAGAATCTTAATTGGTTTTGCTTCAAATGTACTGGCGACATTTTTTTCTTTTTAATCATTATGTTGAAGATGATGAATTTAGATTTGTTTTAATTTGTTTTGATAACACATTTGAATACAATCGTATGCTTATTCTGAAATTCAACCCCTTTTTGTTCGAAAATAATACTTATAATAGTGTTAATGGCATTAATAACCTAAATAATTACATGTATGATGCACTAAATTTATGTAAATATGTTTTTTGATAATAGCAATTTGAAAGGCGTATGCAATGGTGATTTTTCTATCTTGCATATCAATAGTAGTATTAACAAGAATTTTAATAGTATCCATAATTATATTTACAGTTTCAATCATGTCTTTTCTGGCATATCTTTATCTGTAACATAGTTTAGTGAGGATGGCTCTAATATCATTAATATCATTGGCATAGAGAATTTTAATTTGTTAAATATACCGCGAAAGGACAGGCGTAGTGGTGGTGCAGCAATTTATATTCATAACTCCCTTTCATACCGTGTTAGGCCGGATCTTGTTCAAACACTGCTAACCTTGCGCTTTCCGAATCTCTGTTTATTGAAAATATAAATCCTTCTACAAAAACATTATTGTTGTATTGGCACTGATTCGTATCTCACAGATGTCGATCGCTGTCTTAATATAATTTCCGCCGAAAATAAAAATTGCTATATTTCTGGTGATTTCAATCTCGATTTATTACAATCCTACTTTAATAATACAAGCAATCAAAAATTTCGTAGACATTTTCACAATAACAGCATGTATCCATTGATCAATAGATCAACTAGATTTACTCCAGCATCAGCAACCTTAATTGACAATATCTTTACAAATGTATTATCTCATCAAATAAAGTCAGGGTGTGCGTTGTTGGTCCCAACTGACCATTATTCAATTTTTCAAATCACCAAATCAATTCCATTAAAGTACAATCGACCATTCCACACGGACAAACCGTTCTTTTAATGAAATGTCAATCCATATTTTTAACCATTTATATATATCTTGTAGATTGGAAATTTGTTAGTGATATTCTGCAGATGAAGCTTATAATGCGTTTCTCCAAAGGTATATTTACGACATTAATTTCCCGCTTAAAAAACGTAATACCACCAAGTCCCGAAATCGTCGCATGTCTCGAAAACCATGAGTTACGCCTGCAATAACTAAATCAATACATCGTAAGGAGAAGCTTCATTGGACATAATTATGTTGCCCACCCAACTTTGGAAAACTAAACCAAACTTAACAATTAACCATTTCATTAAGATCATCCAAAAAAGATTACTACGCCAACAAATTATAAACCTGCAAAAAACAATACAAAACTTACCTGGAACATTTTAAATATTATATAGAAGCTAGGAGAAACTGGCGAGCACAGAACCAAATAAAGACGAAAAACACACGGTCCCGAACCCGGACCTCTCGCCCTCTAGGCGTGAGACATCACCACCAGGCCACAGAGGACCGTGCCACGTAATTATATTTTATAAATGGCCCTCCCATTCTGGAACATTTTAAATGACATTCACTGCAAAAATGCGTTGTTTAAAAGTTTAAACAGTTGTTTAAAAGTTTATACAGTTGTTTAAAAGTTTATACAGTTGTTTAAAAGTTTAAACAGTTGTTTAAAAGCTTAAACAAGCTGTTTAACGGGTGAACTGAACAATAGTTGTTCAGATCACCCGTTAAATAACTTGTTTAAACTTTGTTTTCTCTGTAAATTTTTGGACGTTAGAGCAAACCCAGTTTACCATCTTTATTCTATGACAACGACCATATGTCAATAACAGATCCCATTCTTATCGCTAATAGATTTAACTGTTTTTTTTTTCTAATATTGACCCAAATTTGCTGATAAAATTCAGTCTATCAACATTCATTTTCATCATTTTCTTAATAAAATTAACCCCGCCCCCAATAATTCGCTTTTCTTTTCTTCAACTGATACCGCAGAAGTTTCCAAAATATGTAGTTTATCTAAATCTGGCACAGTAGTGGCTTTGACGATATTAAACCCCCATATTGTTAAGTCTGGTCGCACAATAATTGCCACCCCACTTGCTCACATCATTATTCTTTCTTTAACCACATTGCATCAGCTAATTCCTATCCCCAAAAGTGGTGACCAACATGATGTTTCAAATTATAGACCAATATCCATACTTCCCTTTTTTTGGAGGGGGTCCAAAAATATTTGAGCGAATTGCGCATAATAGGTTACATAATTTCATCTCTCGCCTTGACTTACTGCATGAATCAAAATATAGTTTCCGCCCAAATCGCTCCTCATATATAGCTTTAATGAATGCATACAACAAAATCGTGTCCGACCTTGATAATAATTGTTATAGTGTTGGTATTTCCTAGACCTCTCTAGGGCGTTCGACACGATAAACCGTAATATACTCCTTTCAAAGCTCGCTCATTATGGTGTTCGTGACATTGCCCTCGAGTGATTCAGGAATTACCTGTATCCCTTAGGTCCCAAGAGGAAAATTACTACCAACCTGACCATCATCGCAAAAAGGGAGGTAGCGTTATTTGTTTGGTTAGATCTACGAGAAATTTCCCACTAAACACAAGGCCGGGGTCCGCTCCGTGATCTTTGAAAAGTGGCAAAAAATGACCTTTAGGGATTTAAGGGATATAACAAATCCCAATTTGTCTCGTTTAATAATACCAAATCATCTTCTGCCAATGTGTCATGCTGAGTCCCACAAGCCTCGATTCTCAGTCCACTTCTCTTTATATCTTAACGATATTGTTTTTCCTAAAATATTTTTACTTTTATTATAGATGTAGATAAGGAAGACATGTTGGTCCACCTTTACGGATGTGCGAAACAAGGGCAGTGGTTGAATCGGATGGTCTACATAATACTTCCCAATAGAAGTATGAAACAGTATATTCTGCAATACCAGTGGCGGATTTAAGAGTCAGCAGTGTCAGCAGCTGCTGACAGGGCCCCCTAAAATATTGCTCTCAGGGCCCCCCTATGACACCCTCTAGTCCCACTAAAGTGCAAAATTGCGACGCTAAAGGGCCCACCTTAGGCTGCTGACAGGGCCCTTTTCCTTAAATCCGCCACTGTGCAATACATCAATCAGCAAATGCCGGACATCCTTGGGCATTTCTAAAGGAAAGAGGAAGGCTATAGCTGATACAGCAGCCAAAATTGCACTCAGAGCGAGCGAGCTATGTCATAGGCATTCAGACAGATGGAGTTACTCCAGCAATATGCTCCGAGGGAAGTGGAATGGTTGAGCGCTCACAAAACCAGGTTTAACCCTCCAAAGTCTGGTCCAAAGCCCAGAGACCTCGGAACACACTAATCTAGATAAAGAAATACTGCATTAGGTGCATTTCCCCTACTAAGTCACCTTCACAGAGAGAGAGAGAGAGACCAGGAGTGCTTATCTTAAAACACATAAAAGTAGGTTCCGAAGGTTCCGACAGCGCTGGTGTTCTACCAATGAACTATCCCTCCGCTGATGATACCAATTTTCTCGTATCGCATAAAACGTTTTCTTAATTAATAAACTGTGAATTATGTAGTATTTCAAACTGGCTTAAAGCAAATAAGTTATCGCTTAATATTGACAAAAATACTTTCATGATTTTTAAAAATCGTTTTGATAATCGCCATTATCCACACCCAGTAATAAACATAGATAATAAACAAATTATTAAAGTTCACTTTACTAAGTTCCTGGGAATCACGCTTGATGAATCTCTATTTTGGACACATCACACCACATATGTTACAAATATTGTCTCCAAATATTCTGAAATATTATTTAGACTTAGGCATTCCCTACCTAATAATATCTTATTTACTCTTTATAATAATTTAGTTTTACCGCATCTTCAATATTGCAATATAATCTGGGCAGACATGGTTTTCCGTTCCCCTATGCTATTTGGATGGTTTTGGTTGAAAGTTAATACAGGTATGATTATGTTACATTAAAATGTTTTGCTGAGACTCCTAACTAGTTTGGTTTGGGGTTCTTATCTTTTATAGTGGTGTTTGAGGGTTGGGGTTCTTAACTGGTGTTTGGAATATGTTATTTTTTTCTGGAAGTAAAACCTGGCTGTTTGTCAGGCAAATTTTTATAATTCAAATGAACTAAATTGGGAAAATTATTTCATTTCACATGTTTAACTATCCTCAATTGGTTATCATTTATAAATGATAAGAACAAAGAAAAAAGTGGTTCTACGATAAATAATATGACAATGAAAGCTTGGCTTAAAAGTGCTTACATAAAAGAACATGTCCTCAAAGTGCGAGAGTAACTGAGAGATGCAATAAATAGAGGGATTATGAAATGACGTAATATGTCATGATCAATGAGAAATTTTCCAGAAATGCAATTTCAAACGCATTAATTGGTATATGTGAAGTAATTATAAACCAAGATCGTTAAAATGCTCAGTCAATCGTCTTTTACGTTTAAGGCAATAACCGAACAGTCCTTTCCTTATGCAGTTCCATAGTTGCAAAAGAATTGAGGGAATAATTGTGATTGCAATCTACTCTAAAAGCTTATATCAAAAATATTTTTATTTACCATTTTACAAAGCTATTCAAAGGCTAAGGAAGTCAACCAAGAAAGACTTACACCACACAAACCTTTTAGTTCAAATGTAAAATAGTCAACATACAGGGTGAGTCAAAAAAAACTTGACCCGGGTTGTGTCCGCCATTTTGAGTTTTTAAATAAAATATATCTAACATATGTGGTATCGAAAAGCCTATTTCATTATCTTTAATTTACTGCAAAAATAATTCCAATCGGTTAAGTATAGGCCGAGCTACAGTATTTTGAATCAAGTGGCCCGCTTTTCCCCCTATCCACGGATTCCCATTTGAATGCACGGCGCCGTTCATTTTAATGTGAACCCGTGGACAGAACAGAAAACCGACTACTTGATTCAAACGACTGTAACTCGGTCTATACCTAACCGATGTGAATGATCTTTGCAGCAAATTACAGACAATGAACTAAGTTTCCAGATGATACCACATATGTTAGATATGTGTTGCTTGAAAATTCAAAATGGCGGACACAGTCAGGGTCAAGTTTTTTTTGACTCACCCTGTAATAACTCATTTTGAATTCCTAAAGTGTACACATTTCATAAATGTGGAGATAATCCCGTGGGGGTTCTTGGATTTTGGTCGGGTACCCATGCTCGTTCCAAAAAGAGAGGGACTAGCTGCAAATGCGGGACTACCGCTAGGGGTATCAAATTCGCAATTAAGTTCTAGTCCCGCTAGGGGTATCAAATTCAGGTAAGATTGTGACTGGCTCATTGAAAAAAATGGGAAAATTAACTTTAACATGTCAGTAAAATAACCCTGTAGTGTGTAAATTTTCTTACAGTAGTACAAGTGTTATTTTTCTCATCTATTGGTTCTTTAAAAGGTATATTTTTTATTCACGTATTGAAAGCAGGTCCCGCTAGGGGTATAATTTTACCGCAAATTGGTCCCGTTAGGGGTATATTTTAATCGAAAACGGGTATATTTTAACTGAATACTGGTCCCGTTAGGGGTATATTTTCATTGAAAATTGGTCCCGTTAGGGGTCACATTCAGAACCCCTGGAACGAGCATGGGTACCCAACAAACCCTTGAGAACCCCCCCCCCCGGGGAGGGAGATAATATGCGCCAGTGAGAGGCACAAAGCATTAGTTGAACGTGTAAATCCATATAAGTCAATCCCGGGGGGTAACTGGGTATTCTGGTCGGGTAACCACCCGAGTTACAAAAAACCTGAGACCTGAGCAAGTCTCGAGACTTGCAATATAGGGTATCAAATTCAACCAATGCCTCTGTCAGTCTCACATAGGGTATCAAATTTTACTTTTCAGTTTCAGATGGTGTATAAAATCAGCAGGAATCTGTTAGAGTGATGATTTTTGTGTTGATATCATGCTCAAAACAGAATAAAAAGTATATAAAATAGCTCCAAATGGAGTGTAAACTCCCAGGTTAAAATTCCAATGTTAATTTTGCTTGGCTCCAGTTCTCGGATAGCATGTCTATTTGATTAGGTCTGGTCTCAAATAGGGTATCCATTTGAACAGATCTTGTCTCAGATAGGGTACCATTTCATTCGTTTCTGGTCTCATATAGGGTCACCGCCGGAACCCTTGTAACTAGGGTGGTTACCCGGGCTCATATTCAGGTTACCCCCCCCCCGGGTAGAAATGAATGAATTATATTTTGTTTGCAAAACATGCAAATTGTTAACAGCAAATGAGAAATTTGATGCATTACGGGAAGTTTGGAGATAGAATTTTAGGGCACCTTTAAAAGAAATAAATTGTTCGTAGGTTTTAATGTAACAAATGGTGTAATGCTAGAGTCATAACTACCACCTGAGAACGGCAAAACTGAATTGAATTGAATCGCCGACAGCCTGCTCCATTACGCTAAGCGCAATACCTTTTGCACTGAAAATGTCAAAACAGCCATCTTTGCTTCTAATGCGTAATATCAAAATACACAAGGGGTACTAATAGCCTTGACAAATGACGTAAACCAAACTCTTTTACCGTGGTTTGTATTTTCTTTCTTTCTTGGGCCGAGTTATGGCAATCTTGTTCAGCAGAACCACTGATAGGGTAAAGCGGAATAATATGTACCCCCGGGGCATTATGGACCCCCCTTGTAACTTTTAACTGGTAATGGTAGGAGTGTTCCTCCTAATGCTACTTGAAAGAACATCATTTGACAACTGAAATTCAGTTATTAACGGAGGTAGTGTCCTTAAAGTTATAAGAAATATTTTAAATTAAAATTTTCAACACGTTTTCTTCTTTATGTCAGTGATGCTTTAAAACATCTCCATTTTATCGTGAGCCTCGGTCTGGAGGTTGTTACCATGGCAACATAAGGTACTGCCACTCCCCGTGCATCAGTACATGAATCAGATTCCTAGCTTACATCTAATTAAAAAACGGCTGGATAATTGGTGTATGTGTGATATGGGGGTAATATGGACACCCTATATTCCCATGTAGAACATTTATGGGACGGGGCCATATGGACCATATGAGGTCCATATTACCCCGCCCTATTGCAAATAACAGGGTGGTCCATATTGCCGACGCATGGGGTAATATGGACCATTTGCAAAAAAATGTTTGAAAGCCTATATATTTTACTTGGTTGAAGATGAATGAATATCTTGTGGTCTGTACCTACCCATGAACCAAAGCTTTCAATTGATAATGAAAAGTCATTAAAGAATAAAATATAATTCTTGGAAATTATTTTTTTTTTTTTTTTTTTTGTTGAACTGCAACACTTCTTGTGGAGATTAATGGACATTCTTGTTTACAATTAAGTATACATGTAATCTTAAATATTGAGTGTAATTTTATGTAAAGTTGTTTTGGACATACCAAATTCTTGAACCAATTACAAATCATTAAAATCTGTTATATTATATAAAATTCAGATCACTTGTGCACAAGGCTCATTTATTTGTGTTTGAAAGGTATTTCTGACCTTAGGCGTACACGAGACGTCATAACAACCTACCCATGAACCAAAGCTTTCAATTGATAATGAAAAGTCATTAAAGAATAAAATATAATTCTTGGAAATTACGATCTTGCTTAAGGGGTCCATATTACCCCACTTTACCCTACGTGCATGCCTCATACGCGGTGTTCACAGTTTTGGATCAGTAGTCAGCTAGTGGTCAATTGTTTATCTTTTCCCAAATTTTAATAAGAAAAAAAATTCCTCCTTATATATCATCCACACACTAATCAATGTCAATTCATGTACATGCAGGCTCTGATAATGAACAGTGCCCTGTTGGGTGTTCAATGGATTTTTTTTATTAGTATCAGTAATTGGTCAAGTTGAGGTCAAATGTTACGTTGGAAAGGTTTTCTCGTATAACGCGAAGGTTTGGTTTTATAGGGGCGTGACTTTGTACACCCAGCAGATTTTGGGTACCATGTTGGGATCCAGGATTTGAAAACGTCAAATTACCGGGGGGGCTGAAGCCCTGAAACTGGTTCAAAAGGGGCTTATTTTGCAAGATTTTAACAGATTTACCGGGAGGGGCGCGCGCCCTCCCGAATCCGCCCCCTCACCTGGATCCGCGCCGTGGGTACGCACGGCGGGCGTAGGTTTTGACGTACCTAAAAAATGGAGAGGTTTTAGATCATCTGAACCGTCTAAGTATAGTATGGGTGGCAAATCGACGTGCGAATTCGATCTACTCTGCAAGAAAGATCTTAATTTTGTATTTTCTGTTCGTAAATCACCGAAGTACACCACGGTGGCCTATGGGGGCACTACGATACACAATTATTTTGCTCATAACAGCAACACCCCCATCAAATCAACTGAAATTTTTGGAAATCACCTTTATAACCTTAGTAAACTATAAACATAAAATGAGGTGCTAAGATCACGAAATGCACTCTTAAAAGCACTCTTACCACAACTAATAGACGCTTTGTATGCTCGCAATTTAGAGAAATTTTAGCGTTACACAGGCCCTCAAATGATCTTGCAGCCAAACAATCTAATATATGTTAAAAGGATTCTTTGCAAAACTATTCTAGGTTGTAACTATTCTTCTTACAATGAATGCAATTTTTATACCTCATGCTCCGAATTAAAAATTAAAAGTTGGTAAGTGTTAACGACCCTGGGATATACCATTGTTACATTTTGACCATCTATTCCCGTCCCCAAAATGGTGAAATGAGTTTAAGTATCTATTTTCCGGTCATTTGGGAACTCTAGTAATAGTTTGGGACACATTATTAAAACGAATCGCAGCATTCTGAATTTACCCAAGGATGACCTTGAACTGTATGCCCCTATACCTATTAAACTAACCCACACATGTCGTGCCAGGTGGGGGGCAGGGGAGGCCCAACGCCCCCTCTGAAAACAAAATGAGGGCAATCGGGAAATAAAAGACTGATATGCAGTTAAATCACCCTTTTTTCGGACTCTTTTGCTCTGTTATCGGCAAATTTTTGCCTGTGATCGGGACATTTGTTGCACCTAACCTACCTGGAAATTGCCCCCTTGGAACCACCCAGGCTGCTACGCCCTGAACACCCACATAGGGCAAACTAACTTTTTCAATAATATCATACCACCTTTATACCCCCCTACAAACCTTGCCCCCTGCAAATACAACATTTCCCCGCACTTCCACATTAGACTTTTTGATAATGTCCATTCCTCATCATTAGTAGAACGGCACTCAAATCGGTGCTTTTGCATTAAGTTGAATCAAACCCTTATTTATTTACATTTCTTGCACAAGTACTTGTAGTAAAAGTAGATGTAATTCAGTCCTTATGTTATTTTTAAATAACCGGAGAATGCGAGATAATTCTAATTACTTACACCTAATTTCCATTACGACTGACCCTGAGCATCATCAGCATAGGTTATAAGCTTTTATGACATGCTCCAAGGTGCTGGTATAGAGAATTAATTTTCTCACCCCCTCTGGCTATATGCAAACAACCTTGGCGATCTAACGTCTTTTACGTACTTTTCGCACCTCTACGGTTATTGGAGATTTTCTCCATCAAAAATAGCTATTTACTCTGTAGCTCATGGTGGTTTTTTGTATGCATTATAATGTCCAGAGCTAAACTCTTCAGAATTCAACTAATTGATGTCCCATGACCAAATATTGGTTGGTACTAATTCCCACTGACGCCGAAATGCTGCTGGCCACAGGCCCTTTGTGGGGTTCGACGCCCCTTTTGAGCAAAGTACTACTGACTGTAGCTACAGAAACCTTGGACCTAGAAGGTTGAGAGACCACTCAAATGTGTAAATTGCCACATTAGGGTGGGTCAGTAATATACATTTTATATCCAAAGTCAATGGTTTTTAAAGATCAATTGCCAAAAACTATTTTTCATCATATAGCCACTATACAATTATGAATGACTTAATAAAGTTTTCATGCCCAAACAGAAGGAGATTTCACCCTAGACCTTGAATTTTGCTCTAAACATCCTCAGGATAATTGTTAGGTCAGTATTAAGGAGGGTCAGAAAGCAGAAAATCCATATTCCTTTCCGTTCACTCAAACGGCCAGGCCCGTAAAAAATTTTGTGGCATTGAACAAAATTGGGTCTATATATATATATATATCGCTAGGTGACACCCGTGCATGTTTACGTGCCGTTATAAAAACAGTGTATTTGCTCCAAAACTCAATCAGTTTATAGCTAGTTTCATACGTTTTGTATTGCACAGAAACTACTGACCATTTGGATCTCAACTGGGATATAAGCAATTTTAATGTTACACCTTTTTGTTTTCATTGGGAAGGGTCACCAATGGTCCCCTCCGTAGTGTGGGAAAATCAAATAAAAATTTTATAAAATCCATTTGATAGGGACCTAATATCATAATTAAATGCTGCCGAAGGTTTTTTTAATGATCCAAAAGCACTAACTGCATGCCTGTGACCATGAAACAGGCAGAATCAAAGATTTCCATGCCCCAAAAAAGTTCCCCCCCCCCCCCCGGGGTCTTCCCTAAGGTCCTGGGTTTTGCATTTTAGAAGCTAAAAATTAGTGTTTCACGAGCACCAATTTTCCCGTTTCCTTCTTTTCCGTCTCCCCCCTTCCGCTTCTCTTCTCCCACTTTCTCTGCTCACCTTTGCCTATTCTCTTTTCCTATTTCCCTCTTTTTCTCTCTTCTTTCATCACCTTTCTTTCTTCTTCCCTCTTTTTTCCTTTCTCTTTTTTCTCTTCCTTTTTCCCTTCCATTTTGCTCCCCTTCTCGATTTAATTGTGTGGTGTGTGTGTGTGTGTGGGGGGGGGGGTCCCCGCGCTCCATTGCTACACATTGGTGTGCGGCGTAAAAAAATTGGTAATTTTAGCGACTTTTTCCTTTGAGCCACAAAAGGGGTGGGCCCAACTTTTAGGGTCATGAAATGTTTAGGCTGGAACCGGCATGTAGTTTAGTGCAAGTTACATTAATTAAAGATCCTTCAGCAGCTCTTACCCTTGCCTTTAGGCCCGACAAAATGAAAAATACACGGCACGAAGTCGCTATTTTCCCCACCACGCGGCGTGCCGTCTAAGTTCAGTTATTTCAGCTTTTTCAATGCATACCGGGGGGATCTTCATTTTTTTTTAATTTTATTAATTTTTGAAGATTTCACTTTTAAGTGTTAGATCATTTAACAAATTAAAGACCCTTCATCAGCAGCATTTAACTTTGCTGCTGAAGGGACTTTAACTAACTTAACTTACGCCCCTATAAAATGAAAACAATATATTTTCCCCCTCTACGATGGACCATTTTGACCCCCCCCCCTCATGCAAACGATAGGAGTAACATTAAAATGCTGACTATCTCCCAGTTGAAATCCAAATGGTCAATAGCTCTGTTCAAAACGTCATAACTGATTTGAGTTGTGGAGCAAATACACTGTTTAACAGCACTTAAAAATGCACTTTTTTCACCTAATATTACCCAATTTTGCTCAAATTCACAAAATTTTGAAGGCTGCCATTTGAGAACGAAAGGAATATGAAATTCTTTTGTGTCCTACCCTTAGGAACCCCAAAGTATACCTGAAAAAAGGAGAGTTTTAGGACATAATCCAAGGTGTATGGTGAACTCCCTTTCTGTTTTTGGCATGAAACCTTAGGAATTCCAATTCATAATTGTATAGTGGGCAATATGGTGAAATCCATTTTTGAAATTATCTTAAAAACCTTTGACTTTTGGATATAAAACTATATTACTGGACCCCCATAACGTGGCCATTCCGCACATTTGAGTGGTCTCACAACCTCCTAAGGGCCAACGGTTCTGTAGATCAGCATTAGTACTTTTTGCTCAACGGGGCGTGACCACCCAAAAAGTGGCGTGGCCATTTCAGCATTTTCGGCGTCCGGGGGAATTAGGTTACCACCAATATTTGTTCCTGGACCTTCAATTAGTAATTCCTGAAGAGTTTAGCTCTGGACATATAATGCATACAAAACCACCATGAGCTAACTAGAGTAATTACTGCGCCTAATAACACTGAACGGTCCAATGGACCCACGCGTCCACGCACACATTACAGATGCAATCCCCCCCGATTGCATCTCGTTCCCAGTACTTTGTGGGTGTCCCAACGGGCATCGTACTGCGAATTACTAACCCAGCAAGTCTGGTGGTGAGTTGATAGAGCTCGTCGCTGTATTGATTGAAATTTTCCTCAAATTTGCATGTGTCAAAAACATCACCAACCAAGTAGAGCATATTTCAAAAGCCTAGATGTGTTGATGAGAAAAAAAAATGTTTGTCTTTTTGTACTGAAAATATTGCCAGAAATCCTTTCAAAGGTTGTTTATGCTGCTGCAGTATTGCTTTTAGTAAAGTTTGTTTGAACCTGTCCGTGAACCTTGATAATGAATGCATCTTTGTTAACGATCAGTCCAATTGGAGCCCGCCTATCAAAATCCTGGACTTCGGACGACTAAAAATAGCTACTAATCGTCCGATCGCCTGAAACGAAATTGCCTCCATACTTGTTGTGGCGAGTATTCCCAGCTACGCGGTCCGCATTACGCCCACCAAGTTTACTTGGACCAAGACTACTCTTTAACTCCACAATACTTAGAAAATCCTAAGGTAATTTAGAGTACCTTAAGTACTCATCCAATATGTGTTCTAACATTTACACAATTCTTATAATAACACCAGGTAATTTATTATCTCTTGCATGATGATATAGTATAATTTCTCGGCTAGGAATACTTTCTCAAAGGTTGCAGAGAAATAAAATAATTTTTATCACAAAATGGATTATACTATAACAGACTGCACAGAACATACATCAATTATATTGAACCCGATCTTTTAAAATACTTGTGTCTCTAATAAAAGTAGAAAAAACAAACAAACACCAACACAATGACGAAGTTTTGTTGATTTAATGCTATTGTGATGCCTGTCTTTATGCCATGCTCTCTAAAAAAAGCCCTTGGCTCTTTTTAAATCTTTAGCTTTTTTATCTTTAGCGGGACAAAACTTTTTCTGGATGTAAAATTACGAATCCCTGTAAAACGCTATTACAATAGTCCTTAAATTTTCAATTCAACAATCTCAAAACTTAAAACCAGTTAAAACTCAGCCAATAGAGACTTATGTTTAAGTCTAAATACTTACTTTCAAATCCAAGTTTTGTCCCGCTAACAAGTCTTCTTAGCTTTAAAGTAAGTCCAAGGATTTTAGAGAGTGATGCAGAGCATTTTGGTCGTATAATGTAATCCTTTTAGATAACAAATAAATTTCACACTGAAGATATGTTTAGCAGCTATCTTTTAACTGCAGACTATTGGGCAGTGTGTTAACTGCCAGGTTTTAATGCTGAATTTTGCACCAACCTAGCTAAAACAAACTACTTCCCCGTCGTCTTTGAAGCATATAAACGATGTACTATTTTTGTAATAAAAGGAAGTGTATTTTGTGGTCCTAAAAGTGAACATTTGTAACAAACGGACTTGTCAAGTGGGCAAGAGTTCCATTAAGTTCCCCTCTTCAAAGCTCTACATAAACGCATTCTTTATTTTTGTCCTTAGAGTTAGGGTTTTTGTAAGTATGAGGCCATATAAATAAAAAGAATTTGTTTCCTATATGAATTTTGAAGGGGATACTGTGCATATTGAACTCTTTCCGTGAAGTTCATATTACATCCCGACGTTTTATTTGCTAAAGCTGCAGAATTTGTATAGATGGACCTATAAAACCCTGTTGTCATGAGATGCTGGATATTGTTATCTTCAGGACTGCTCCAAAGAGACTACCAAAGGGTGTTTTGAATCAATCCCACAATGCATTGCAATGTGCCTATACTGTACAGTACTGTAACACATGTCAGTACTTAGGGATAAAAAGTGTTCAAAAAGTTTAAGAACCACAAGACATTTCATAATCATGCTAAAAATGCCCTCAGTACTAGCTCCTTGTAGCCTTAAATGAGTGTAAATGTCAGGGTTTTTATGTGTTAAGAATATGATTTTGTGGGATCACATGACCTTATTGAAGTGAAATTTCCAAAAACTGGTGCATTGCGGGATTGACTCAATACACCCTCTGGAGACGTACTGAAGGAAATTGCCACAGACTTTTAAGGTACAAGCTTCCATGTAGAAATCTTTGTCGTGTAATTGTAAGCGCACTATCGTTAAACTACAGCGCCTCTATAAATTATGGACATTATAAGTCCCGGGGGCCACTTGTATTCAAAGGTGGATATGATGCGTGAACATGGACTTTCAAAATGCACCGTAAACACGTATTTTGACCGACTAAAAAACAAGCTAAAACATACCCTAAACAAGTATTTTTATCTGTTTGTGATACCCTCAACAGTATACGCAGTGCATTGAATCGTAAATATACCCTTTATTATCTTGCTTTGCTTTACTTCCCAAGTTCCGATTACAATATTTTGGATGATTTTGATCCCTGCTCAATGAGATATAACATGTCAATTTCAGGGTTAAGAAAAAAAATACCCTTTTTTTCCATATTTTGCTGTTTTTGACACCCTAAACGATGTACGCGCGTACATCGCCTGTTGGAAAAAAGACACCATTTTTACGCGTTTAGTGTTCTAATCACATTTGAATACCCACAGTGCCCCCACCCGGTTATTAAGTCCTAAACAGTGAGATCACTTCTAGACAAAGTGAGATTTAATTGTTCCGATACACAAAATAAAATAATTTCTGTTATATTTTATATGACATCTATTAAAAATGTCATTTTGTGCATTAGCTGATTTCTTTGTGCATAACGGGCTACGCGGGTATCTGATCTTTGGTATATAGCTGTATATCCACGGGATAGCGTTGCGTTGCATACCTGCAGAAATGTATTACATACGACCCGAGGAGATATTTGTAGATACAATTTTC
This sequence comes from Ophioderma brevispina, assembly GCA_023653785.1. NCBI lineage: Eukaryota > Metazoa > Echinodermata > Ophiuroidea > Amphilepidida > Ophiodermatidae > Ophioderma > Ophioderma brevispina. Next base: position 20,052 of record JAMKCH010069093.1, read on the forward strand.
CTTTAATTTTCACTTGATAATGTTTCAGAGGTTATAGGACAAAGTAGAAAATACTCTAAACCCTATGTTTTGAAATTGCCAGAAGACTAATTATCAATTACTAAATTTACGGGATTTTATATATTTGATGATAGAAAGAACACATCTTGAAATACTTTTCTCTGTGGTATAAGATGTTTAAATTAATGACAGGATTTATAAAAAAAAAAGTGATTTTTACATGATTTTCTTATTTTATTGTAGGAAAAGGAGAATTCCATCAGATCCGGATTAGGGAGACTATATTTACGCGATAGTGTTGTGCCGAAACACTCGGGTGCCGAAATACCGACTCCGAGTTCCTCCCTCTCAGAATGCCGAAGTACCGGGCATTCGGCAGAGGAGAAGGGAAGTGGAAAAAACGTGCTGTTGATGTGTAGAGCACATGTTACGCATTTTTGTGATGTTATGACAATTCTACCATGAACCTCATTAAACATCAGGCTTTTGGCATTTAGGAACAAGGCATGTATGTTGATAGTAGACGTAAATACGTAAAGCTGAAGCTGCCGAACTTCCCTCCACTCGGAACTGCCGAACTACCGGGCATTCGGCAGAGGAGAAGGGAAGTGGAAAACCTAAACGCTGTTGCTGTGTAGAGCACGTGTTTACGCATTTTCGTGATTTTGGACAATTCTAACATGAACTCATTAAAAATCAGGCTTTTGGCATTTAGGAACAAGATTGTAGTGTAGTAGACGAAATCGATCTTGAAGCCACAAGCACCCACATAGACCCCATAAGCAAGCCCCCATGGTAGCGAATTCGGAAAAATGTAGGCCATATTACGTTATAGTATTGATATACATCATGGATCCATTGTAAAGGTACGTTATTGAGAGGCTATTAGGCCCGGTTGCAACACTGGTTAATAATAATAATAATAATATTTATTTGAATTACTTGCAAAATACTAACAGAAAGTGTTATAGCACATACAAAATTGAATTGCAAAAGCAAGTAATTCTGGATAAGAATGGGTGACATTAACACCGATCACAAAGTGCTCTCATATCCAAAGAGAAAAACAAACACAAATATACCTGCACAAGAACAAGATCACAAAATGTTTTAGAAACCCAAGGAGAATAAGGCCAAGGCAAATGTTGCAGTGAAAAGTAATCCAGAATAAACTGACTTGAGAAAAAACAATTACCCTGCCTATATCAAAATGGTTCAATGAACAATATAATTACAAAAAAAAAAACAACACCATGATTTCAATCAACCATTAATTATCAAAACTTAAAAGTGTGATTTACAGCCGGTTTAGATTTAACGTTATAAGCTTATTGACCCGCGCAAATCAGATGGGATTTCCATTCCAGAGACGTGGACGTGAAATAAACATAGGAATTGAGAAAGAAGACGTCCTTGCAGATTGTGCAAAGCTAGTACTCTGCAATTTTGCTATGTGAATCAAAGAATCAAAAGAAGCAGGGTTCAAATCATGTAAAATCTTTAAAACCCAGAACAAGCTTTGAATTTTGGAAAGCCTCTCAAAGCTGACTAGATTCAAATCATGAAGTCTGCTCAAGTAAGGGGGGCGAGCGTCCGCTTTGGTGATTGCTTATAAAATAAAGTACGTGTATTTTCCGTTGCATTTATCTAATCTATCCAAATGATTCTTGATGAGGTGCCCAAAAACACATGCACCGTAATAATATCGGCAAGATGAGAGCTTTAGAGGTTAATCAGTGCATTAGAAGACTATTTCGTGCAATCTGGGATGAAGCCAGACAGTTTTGAAACCTACTTGAAATTGCAGCTATATGAGAGTCAAAGGAAAGATCCCCTACTGAAAGTGACACCAAGTAATTGAAATTGTACTTCAGAAAGTTTCTCCCGCCCATTGTGTAATTGTACATAATCCAAGAGGATTAGATCTAGTCATATGCATACCAGGGCATTTAGAAAGATTGAGAGGACAACTATTAAGAATAGTCCAATTAAAGAATGTGTGAATTATCATTTGAGAACATCATGATCACTTTCGCTAAAAATAGGACGAAGTATTGTGTGATCATCTGCAAACTGGAAAGAGAGGAGAAGAAACAAATCATTTAAATCATTGACAAAAAGTAAAAAGAAAATGGCCCAAGAAGAGAGCCCTGGGGAACACCTCAGGTTATCAGAACTCACTTTGAAACGCACCCTTGAATACAACCGCTGCTTTCGGCTGCGAGAAAGTTTTGATCATGAAGAAGAAAACTCGAATTACCCAATTGAATGGAGTTTGAGAGTAAATGTTGTGGTTTACTTTATCAAATACAGAGCTGAAATCCAAGAAATACCATTCTACAAGTTACATTTACGATCATCAGTGATTTGCTAAGAGATGAAAGCGTTACCCAACATTGGCTCGCAAGTCTCCCACTGCGAAACATACTGTGATCTGACAAAAATGTTCTGTTCCTCCACATAATGCTAATACGAACGAAAGTAACTCTCCTCCTTGAACACAAATATAGTCAATGAGACCGACGGTAAACTACCTACACATCCTGCGGCTTCTCACCACCTTTAAACGGAACAACATTAGATTCTTTCAAGCCTTGAGAACTTCCCAACCTTCTGAATAAAGAAATTAAACAAATCACCCAATACAGGAGCAAGCTCATTAAAAATGATTTCAAGGAAATTGAAGAATTTCATTCAGGTCCAGGAGATTGGAGACCAGATTTTCAGACGTTTTGGAGAACTTCATCAACTGTGAAAAAGGTCAAAACCACAGAGGAGGGCCCATGAGAAGGAGCGGTCCGTAAAGAGTTAAGATCACGAGGATTATATGCCCTCAAATTTACTTGAAAAATGCTTGTTAAACGCAGCAGCATGTCCCATATGCATGTTGTTTTATTGATCTGTGATCATGCGTTCTTTTTAATGGTTTAAAAGATATGTGTATGTAGTTGATTATCAGACGCATTTCCTTTAGATGTCGAATGATTAGTACAAAACTATTTAGGATTCATGGATTTGCAGAAATATCAAAGTATAGTCCCCCTGGACTTTCCTAATTAAACTGAACCTTATACTACGTCTTTAAATTGTTGTCATGCAACATCAGAATTACCTTTCTTAGCTCTCTTATAAAGTAACTTCTTTTAAGTACACCGTTTGATATCCTGAGTTATCCATGCAAGGACTTCGAACTTGGAAACATTTTTCCTCGGTACAGAGTGATGTGTTCATACTTCCTTTTAATACTTTACATTTGATGTCAATTATATGTTTATCCAAACAAGTATCAACATCATTATCAAAAATAGGCCCAAAACCATCACACGAGAATTGCTTCATTTATCAAAAATTGCCCTATTCAGACAGTCCACGACTTAGTGATGGCTTACATTAATATGACTTGTTTCAAAAGGAGTGAACACAGCTGAATGATCACAACCAGGCAGATTATAAGTTGAATACAAGAAGTGAAAAGGAAGGAGCAGAAACAAACACCAAATCAAGGAAGTGATCAATACCATTAAGAGGTCCATAAGGGGCTCGTTTAAAAACCTGAGTGACGCCCAGTTGAATAATGGTATCACGAAGAACCTTTGGAAGAGCACCTTTTGTTACTTGCATCTCACTAACCTAATCAATGTGGATGTGAAAATCACCAACAGTGACCAAAGATTATAAGATTATTAGATGCTTGTATTTTGCGAAGATTTTATCCCAAAATAGCAAACGGTTTTTGTTCTGCGAAGGTGGTATATAATAAACTCCAAACAAGCATTTACCCCGAGTTGTATTAAAGTCTGACTCAGAGATTTCGAAATATTATTTTTTTTGTGTAATAATGAAAAATAGTAACTAGACACTAAAGATAGTAACCTAAAATGCACATTCCGAAATTTAGATGAATCGGACTTTTCGTTTTGATGCAGTAAACATTTAGTGTAGTATAGTCCCATAGGTATGTGTAGAACAATATAATCTTTCATGGATGCTGTGAATTTTACTAACAATGTAGGATGATTCTTCTGCGCATCCTCTGACCGCCGATTGACGTATTTATAGCTTAGACTATACTTTCACATACACGCAGGATAGCTATATGTTGCGATTTTATAAGCCTTATTATGTACATGCAAAAAACACGAGTTTTTTTGGAAATGCGGGCTCCCTCTCAGGAAATTCTGAGTCCGGCCTTTAAACTCAGCCCACACAATTTCAAGATCATTAATAACAACTCAGACCGTTAAAACAGGATTAAGAGAACATCTAATACCCAAAGGGTCCCCCCACCATGTGTTTCCTATCATTGCGCAAAAACACTGTATTCAGATGGAAAAAACTTCACATGCATTGAAAAGAATCATCAAGCCAAGATTCAGTTATATGGCAATAATATCTGGATTTCTGACTACACACGAGCAGAAACTCACAAGTTATTTTTAAGGTACGAGCATTGAAGTATTTAAACAGACAGGTTCGATTGCCATTAATGGTTGTCTTTGGTTGATGAGTATCACAAGAAGAACTAGATCAGTACTATGCATAAGATATCACTCGAGTCAATAGACACATGAGCAAAAAAATCATCACCATGGGACCATCACTATAAGATGGAAACTGAATCTAGGGTAAGAATATTATGCTTATTGAGCATCATCAGAGTCGACACCGGTACATCTAAACTTATCCATACTAAACATGTTCGCAAATGGCAAATGCATGGAAACAACTTAAAGAAGCATAAAACTACACCACACACAAATATTATTGGAATAATCAACAACAATAAACAGGAAAATCAATGAGGAACAATTATTGCCAAGGAAATAGAAGGACCCGTTGATTTTATCTTCCTTTTACCAAACACCGCAATTACTACAATTATTAACCCAGAACATTTGTAAAGTATTCAAGTCAGAAAAAAATTATTTTGAATATTGACAATGGTGTTTTTTGTGTGAGATGAATGACAGTGATATGTAACACTTCCCAACTTTTTGAATTCCAATGAATGAGATGAATATAAATGAATTGGTAGCATGCCATACATGGTCAGTTTGATGTCATTGCAGTTACCCCAGCGTATGTTAAGTCGTTAATTGAAAACATCAACAGATAAAAAATTAGCATTTATAAAAATTTACAAATGAGTCCATATTTGAAGAACTTTTCAAAGTCACAAAGAATTGTTCCCAAGGTTCTTGGCCCCTGAGTTGTGTGAAGAATCTGCAAACAACAACTTTTAGGGTTGGGGTTATAAGGCCTATAGGACCTAGGGTAAGATGGGGTTCGGACTTAGTTAGGTTTGGTTATGGGGTCCAGTGAGTACAGACATTTGGAGTAGACCTATGTGATTTTCTACTTGACAAATAGGGGTATTGTGATTTTATTTTTTTTTTCTGAGGGGGGGGGGGGGTCATGCTTAAATTTCTTATTCAGTATAAAACAAGCACCTATCTGCATAACATCAGCACCGTACTAGCACTATGATGTACCTAATTGTGTGTGTGAGGATGGGGTGCCTGTGTGGGTTCTATGCAATAGGGCCTATGTACACTTTACCCCGGGGGAGGGGGGGGGGGTATCAGGGGTTGGTGGGTACCCATGCTCGTTCAGGGGTTCCGAAAGTGACACCTAACGGGACCATTTCAGTGAAAATGTACCCCTAACGGGACCAGTTTTTGGCGAGTTTTCTGTGAAAATATACCCCGAACGCGACCAATTTGCAGTAAAATTAAAAAAAAACGCGTGTTTTTTTGTTTTTATCAATGTATAAAGTATACTTTAAATATCAAATTACAAGGAAAAATGACACCGGTGCTTGCACGATAAATAACATTTGGGTATTTGCTGATATGTTTAGGTAATTTTTCCTATTTGTGTCATTTAACCAGTCACAATCAAACTGATTTATAGGCCTACCCCTAGGGACTAGAACTTGATTATGTGAATTTGAACCCCTAGCGGGTAGTTCCGCTTTTGCAACTAGTCCCTTTTTTTGAACGAGCATGGGTTCACGACCAAAACCCAAGAAACCCCCCCGGGACTTTACATATGGTGGTTATGCAATTTTACAAAAAATCTTTCAATCTCGACCCTCCTTGTAAATAATGAACGGCCCTTAAAATTATTACTTTAAGCTACTCCGCCTGTCGTTACGAGCGAGTCAACTTGAACAGTAGGTTTCGCCGGAATACCGGGCTATGCCGAAACGTCCTGTCTTTCGGAAGAGACCTTTCCGTACGGCAGGGTATCTTCCCCGAAACGTCCGGCGTTGCGCAAATTATTTCATGCCGAAAATGCGGATACGTCATAACCCGGCCGGAACGCAGGGTTACGCAGAAAACAATGGGTTATCCAGAGTTCGGGCACCAGAGGGATCCTTATTACGCGATGCGGTTTGACAAATGGGATCCATACGATATTAATGCTATAACGTATACATAATTTCCGAATTCGGCTACTTGATACGATTGTATAAACTTGTGAAGATTTTTTGGTTCATTCATATGGACAATAGAGGGGCAGATAACTGGGATATAGATCGGGCCCACCGTTCACCAACAGGCCCCCCAAGACAAGGTCGTCCGCGTCCAATTCATGTGCGTTTATAAGATATCAAGACAGAGTAGCAGTACTACGGGCAAGCACCCGTGTTATTGAAGGATAAGGTTCTCCTTTAGGCTTGATGTTCCAGTCATAATCGACACTCTGATTGTACACCGAGAGCGTACGAAGGGATAGAACAAAGATAGTGAACTGAAGAACGTGTACACAAAGATGGCCAGGGAGAAGGTTTTCATCCCCCCGTAGTACCGGCTGGACTTACGGGAAGATGAACAGGGTAAGCTGGTGAAAATGACCTGGAGGGACAATTGGAAGAGACGCTTCGGCTACTTTTCCAGCAGACATCACATGCATCATAGTTAAGTGTATTAGAGTTAAGAGTTTGAGTGTGGGATGCTGAAACACTGAACTTTTATTTCAGTACGGTTCCTTTGTGTGACTTTCTTATATAATTAATAGCGCTGATACATGTAAGCGAGAGTGGCTGACGGTTTGTTCAGATCACATGCTTAGAAGGAGTCAAAAACCTCAAAGTTTCGCTGCATTTTGATTGAGTGGCCTGGCGCTTGAGACTTATAGTATATACTTACTAATTACCATACCTTTTCAGTTATATGTGTGTACTTTTTTACTTGCGCATATTACTGATGAACTTTAAATATTGGGGCATGATTTGAAGTGTAGAAATGGTTTTCCTTTAAGACTGGTTTAAGATCGGTTTCACGGTTTAGACAGTTGGCGACCCTGAGTCGCTGGTGGCCCTGATGGGTTCATCGGACTTGAGCGGAATGGATGCAGAATTATGCAGTTTGTTCGCTGGCCAGGTCGGTTAACCTTGGTCGGGGTGCTGGGGACCGGGATCGCAATCGCTTACTGTCACAACCCCAGTTTCACATTTATTAGATGCATGGTGATTGTTCATTCGGGGTTTCCGTAAAAAATAAATTTAATTGTTGCCTAATTTAAATACAATTGCTAAATATGGTATTAGAATATTCCCGACTGTTATAGGCAGATGCATGTGTTTCAGGGATCATTAAAAACTCTGTGTTTGTGGTTAGTGTGCCTGCCTTGAGGCAGGAAGAACACGGATGAACTTTGTGGCCCGTTGATGTGGTGGTCTGTGTTGCTGATGATGATGTCGATGTTGATGATATGTTGTTGTGAAAAAGGGTTAATATTTGCTTGTTTATATCCGCATACTTTGATGGTTTAAACCAAACTTCAGTCGTCGATTGCAACATGGGATCCCGCATCTGCTAAGAGGTCAAAAGTTACCATACCAAGCGTCAAAGGTCATGTGAGGTCTGGTTGTAAGATAGGTGATAATGTAAATTGACCTAAATTGAAAAGTTTAAAGTTTATTGGAACCGGACTGACCATAGTGCCAAATTGGATCCCTCATATGTAATTGGGTCAAAGTCAATTCCCAGGGTAAAGGTCGTGCGGTCGGGGTTTGTGAGATAGGCTGGTGATGTGAAGTTGACCTAACTGAAAAGTTAATTTATCAGAACCCAAATTCAATCATAGGTTGCACCATGGGATCCCTAATGTGTTATGAGGTCAAAGGTCGCATGGAGGGGGTTCAGAGGTCAAATGAGACCGATATTATAAACCGCGAGGTATGGACATATGCCGGTCTAGGGACGATGTATTTTTTTTTTTTTTTTTTTTATCCTGAATTACTAAATGAAAATTGTAGGGTGGAGGACTTTGCGTGTGTAAATGTTCACCACTTCTGCAGTTTTAGTCGCTTCGTGTTTGCGCCGGTTTTGAGTCATTTATCTTGGTTGCCCTCCAAAGAGGACTGTGGTTATAGGGTTATTATCGTCAATGCTCCACTTTTGTATCATGCCGTGGTTATGTATGTATAGCATTAACACATAGTGACGTTTTCTCGGTACATTTGCGTACCGGACAATGTATCGCCCTTAGTACTGAGTACTGATGGCATATGTTGGTTATCCCCCTCCTCTCATTTTTATAACTTCCATTTCACACCCCCCTGTCAAAATTAATAAGATTATCGTAGGTATTACAGTTTGTAATCGGTGAAGTATACAGTTTCACATGCATGACACGTTTGTCTAAATGCTAGTCTTGTTTTTTTTGAGCATTAGAGTGGAATGTGGCTTTTTTAGATAATATGTCTCCCTACACACTCGCGTGCATCCCTGTGGCTTTTTAGCTCCTAGGTGCTCAACAATGTATATATCGACCGTTTCACCCACTCATGTTTGTTCTTGTCCTTTTGTGAGATGTTCGGGGTGGTAAGCCTGACACATCCGTAGTACGAATGTGTCAAGCAAGAAACTTGAACATGGACTGTCCCCAGGAATGAATTGGTTAAGTATTATGTATGTGATTGTAATGTTATTGTATGTTTTTTATGTAGATGTATTTATTTGTTACAGAGGAATTTGATAATATAAATGATGTGATTGTACGAATTTGTATGTCATTAGCGCTAGTTAACAGATTATCATGATTTGTATGCACCATTGTGGTAATAACTCTGACAACCTAATGCTCATGTTTAACGAATATATGAATGTTGTTGGACTTATTTATGGATGACCAATGTTACTCCCTTAGGATGCAGATGATATTGTTAATGTGCATGGCATCGTAATTATCCTAAGCGTCTAAAAATTTTTAATGGATTTAAAAACTGCAGCTGTTATCTTTTTACAGAAACTTACAGTACAGAATGTGTCGAAAAATTGGGTCGCGTCACTGACGGAAACAAATATTTATCTTCATGGTACTAATCATCGCAAAGGTTGTGTTGCAATTCTTTGAAGAGAAAATCTCGATATTCATATTAAAATCTCTGGCCAGCTCGTTCAGACGCAGATTTATTATTTTTGAGCTGATATTCAGGAACCATCATTTTTTTCATAAATTCTTTACGCACTGTCTCTAAAAACCAAAGAGCAATTACTTCTGGAATGAATTAAGATCTCATATTTCTCGTATTGGACGATTCTTAAGGGACAAACATCTTATTTTTTGCTGGTGATTTAAATGTTTTATGAATATGAACTGGACCGTTCAGGGGGGCCAACCCACCGTATGACGAGGATTGTCATGAGAGTCGAATAATTTTATAGAAGATTTTGATCTGGTGGATATTGGCGTGTAAAGAAATCCTTGTTACGCCAATCTACTTGGAGGCAAGAAACACCTTATTCAAAGCAGGTTAGATCTTTGGCTAATTCCAAACAACTGTTCGGATCGGTTAAAGAGACAGGCATTTTGCCTGAACAATAAGTACAGATCACTCCGTTAATATATTAAATTTTGCTAGCCCGATTGTAATAAACAGTCCATAATACTGGAAATTTAATAATCCCTGGCGACGACCATTGATTTTGCCAAAGGCATTAGTGACATTATCGACATGTAGAAAAATAACAATGATATTACGGATGATAGGTTTATGGGAGTTAATTAGTTGAGATTCGCCCAATTTACTCAAAATTATAGTAAGAAAAAAGCATGCTAAAAGACAGCATTTGAAAGATCTTGAAGAGAGGTTGAAGAAGTTGGAACATAATCTTGGGAAAAAAATCTACAAGAAATGGAGAAATCTTGGAATGAGGCCTAAGGTGGCAGTGGAGGATGAATTAATCCCATCTTGGAATCTGTGGGATATTGTTGGTAGTTTTTTAGTTTGTGTAAGTGGATCTCCAGTGAGCTCATTGGGTTGAAAAGGGCTGTGAAATAGTTACCGTAAAAAGTTTTTTGCTCTTATTGATTGAGAAGCGAATAAAGCTAATAGTAAACTTAATACTCTGTTACAAAATAAACGTCAGGTTAGAGTTAATCAGTAAAGTGTATCCACTGAGATCAGAACTTTTTACCAAAGTTTGTATCTAAAAAAAATGTAGTGTCTTATTTTGAACAGGTGGCTAAATTCTTCAGTTGTGATAAGATTCCAAAGTTAGCAGAGCATCAACAAGAATCTGTGATCGTTACTGCTGTTGATGAATGTTTAAAGTCTTCACACATTGTAATCTAATAAATCACCTGGTAAAACGATGGCTCAGTAGAAGTTATAAACAGTTCTGGCATCTTTTGGCAAAAACTTTGTTAAAAGTTTGAATAAAGGTTACCAGGAGGGGGATTAAGTAATCACAAAAGCAATGTACAATAACATTATTTTGACAAAAGGGAAAGATAAACGTGTTGTAGATAGTTATCGCCCTATAAACTCTTTGAATGTGGACCTTAAATTGGTTCTAAGGCCATAGCAGCACGGATCTCCAAATACTCCCGATTATGTGTGTGGAAAAAAGAAGCAATCAGCTTTTTGTTAATGGACGACTACATGGAGATGCCGTCCGCATGTCGCGATATTATACTATTTACTAAATATCAAAATATGCCTGCTTACTGTTGAAATATTGTGAGTTTGAAAATAGCTTACGACCTCCATGACCATCATTTCTTTTAAGGTTGGGGGCTTATTAAAATCATTAATTTTGGTAAGGGTGGCCCAAAAATGGGTTATATTTTTTATAAAAATATTCAAAGTTGTTGTTCTGGAAACAATGGGTTTTCTACAGGCATTTGATATAAACGTGGAGTGTCAGGCAGGAGACACGCTTTAGCTCATTTATTTGTTTGGCAATTGAAGTGATCCTGATTAATATTAGGAGATGACAAAGATTAAAACGGATACAGATTGCACCTACTATCATATTAAACTGGGCTTGTTAGCGGATGATTTACATGCTGTGTTAAAGATGTTAAATCAGGCCAAAAAGATTTTCACGATAATGATGATTTTTATAAATGCTCATCTTTAAAAGGGAATGTTTGTTACACAGAGGCCCATGTGGATCGGGCATGAGATTTACTAAAACCAATCCCTGTGACGTGGTCTTCAAGGGAAAAGTCTTGGTATTTTCTTTACATATGATGAGAAAATTAGCAAACAATCTCAACTTTTTGGATAAAAATAACTTCTCTGAAACAAACTCTCGCATTGTGGAAAATACTAATAGAGACCTTACAAGTTTAAAAGTTATGTTGAAAAAGTTTTGGTTCTCAAAATTGTTTATGTATCACAACATGATTAGTACCCCATTAGCGTCCAGAAAGAAGATTAATGCCCCCCAATTATCCATCAGTCATTTGGAACGCCCAGACCGTTTAAACAGATGTGTTTTAAATGCTGACTATGGGTTAAGGCGGTTTGAAAATGGAGATATTTAGTAAAATCAGAATCGCAGAAGGTTATGTGGGCTTTCTTAATTAAGCGATTTATGGGTTGAAATAAATTGGGTGGAAGGAGATTTCTTTCACAGATTTACAAGATGTCGGGCATGAATCTCTGCCTCAAATGTATTTTGATATAAAGAAAATTAAGTGTCATATTCTGAATTTTATGAAATATTTGTGAGGGTGTGTGGTCAGAATTAACTTTTAATAGACCACAAACAGGGGAGGAGATTGAACAACAAAGTGGTATGGACTAACTGTATATCTTGATCGGAATTGATCTAATTTTACCAATACTTTTTTGATTCCGGAATTGTTCAAATGAAGGGATTTATTTGATCAAGTGTAGGCAAACAAAGGAGCCTATGGCACACTGGGACATGAAAGGTCCTGGAACAGTATTAATTGAAATGGTTATGGCATCCATAATGCTATTCCTAAGACGTGGAAGAATCAAATGAAGAGGAAAGGAATGCGAAACTATAAATAATGATAAACTCCACTGTCTGGGGTTGTGTATTAAGTTAATGAATTAATCTCAATAGGATAAATTAAAGAGTAAGCATGTTTACCAGAACTTTGTGGATAAAAAGTATATAATCCCAGTGTGCCATACATTTTTTCAGAATTACTTACCCCTCTTGAGGTCGCTCACATATGAGAATCTTACTGTTGCCTTGGAAATCAAACAATTGACAATCGTGTTAGGTGGTTGCTACCGAATGTTTATCATATTCTTCGACCAAATAAATTGGTTGTACAAAATCGGAAAGGTTGGTTGGTAGTCCAAAAAATGTACAGATGTAAAAGGTGTGAGGAGTCCTTTGAGTATTTCTTTATTGAATGAAAGATGTTTGGAAAGTTCTGGTAGTGATTTTAGGTACATGAATAAAATTTTTGATAATAATATATCTAATATGAAAATTATTTGGTATCTTGAAAAGTGGAGGATTTTAATATTGAAAAAACCATTACTTTGATTGCCCGGCGTTACATCTACATTAGTAGATGCAGGGGATCTCCTCTAACTATTGACTGACTTCAAAGTGCTGGTGAAGGAATACAGTCATATAGAGGAGATCCTTTGCAAGTGTGAAAGATAAGTTAGAGTTACATTACCAACAATGGGCTAAAGTGAACTTTCATTAGCTTCACAGTCCTGTACAGTAACCTACTTGGTTAATAGTTCTCTCTAAGGGGCTTTTTTGTGATCTATAGCCTCGTTTTACCCCCTCCCCAAATGGATTTGCCACAATCTGCATCTTTGGTAGCAAGTGGCTCCTTTGCAATGCATTATGTCCTGATGATTGCACCTTATGATTGTGAATTGGTTTGTTTCTATTCCTGATATTATAGTCCAGTATTATACAGGAACTGTGAGGCAAGTTTTGATTTATTGTCATTTGCTGTGCGAGGGGATTTGGATTTGGGGTCTGGAGGTTCCTAATGTTGATGGCACTTAGCGAGATACGAGCTTAGAAATCACGTTAAATGCACCTTAATTCAAATCAGTGGCCAAATTCCCCCCCGCTTAGGTAGCAAAATGCTACCCATTCTAAAGTTTGCTTTGCAAATTTTAGCATTGTATCGCATTTTGTGCAATGTCAAATATATTAATGGATCCTATTTGTGATATAATTGTCAAAATGGATACAGAAGTTTTTTGAGGGATTTGCAAAGTAAAGTGAGAAAAAAAAATAAAAAAAAAATACAGTTATGTCTTTTTTGCAACGCTTTAATATTGAGAAAATCATTCTTCCCTCTTTAATGTGTTTTGTTGGTGTATGTCGTGTGTATTTTTCATGTGTTTATAATAAAAAAATGGCCAGCCTATGGGTTCTGGCAAAGACAACAAAAAACTGTGTTCTTCGTTTAAATTATCAAAGGTCTTTTGTACTTCGTTTTTTTTAACTCCTCCAACGAGGGAAATCCACTCTTTTTGGAGTGACTTTCCTCCTATTGAGTGAAAATTTGCTCTTTTAAGTCCAAACACTCATTTTGAGTGGTTTAAAAGAGTTCACTCTTTTGGGAGTGAAAAAATTCACTAGTTTAAATAAGAGTACAGTGCCACACTTCCGCTTATCACCTAGCCGATTATTGAGAAAACACTTCCAGCCATGTTATGTTAAGAATATCTGTAAGATTAAAAGCGAAGCTAACAGGAGTTAGTCTTCTGAAAGTTTACTCGGTTGAAGCAATTTCGAGGAATTCCAAAGAATGTGGATGTGCGATTTATGAAGTCCAATCCCGTCTTTTTTAATACCAAGGTTCTATTTGATTAATTTAACTTACAAATTCCTCTTAAGAAGTATTAGAGACTTAAGAAGGAGTCTTCTTACATTCTCATAAGATTAATGGTGGAAACAGAGCTGGAAGGTCGTCGAGTGCCAAATTGGATAAATCACGTATTTCAATACGGAATAAATGCAACTAATCATAGTGCGCAGTTCACACTCCGTAGAAACACGTTTTACACAATTTGGCACTCGCCCATGGTGGAGGATTGCTCAAGACTGATGCCGATTGGCCTATTTTTTTTAAATAATGAGCATTTTTATTTTCTCTTGTACAGGGCAATATTTGAAAAGGGTTTATAATGGTAAATGCGGTCGAATGATGGGCCGCTCGCCGGAGAGGGCGGGCCTTTACTTTAAAGGGCCCATAACTTGAAAACGTGCCTCATGAGATAGAGGGTCTTTCACAATAATAAAGGATTTTAAGAAAATTTAATTATTAACCTAAATGATTTAAATAAAATATTGGTAATTGATTTTTTTTTTAATGCTAAAAACACACAGAAAAAGTTGTCTACGTCAAAAGCTGTCAAAGTACAAAATAAAAGCTCAGGGGAATCGGTTTGTTCGGATTTAAGCCAAAGATCAAGATGTTAAAACTCGATGATTAAGTGTATCTTATATCAAGACAAAAATTCCATATAAAATATAGAAGAGGAAATGGTCAATAAGAAGCCGGTAAAATCATGGTCGATTTTCTTTCTGCCTATGATATCGATGAATTAGCAATGCAGATTACAATTTAAGCTATTTCCTCTTACCAAAATCATGGACACGCTTAACAATGAATTAATTTTTTTAGGATAGGATTTTAGGAATTTAGGATAGGCCGTTTTAACACCTGACCCGATTATTATTTTTTCTCTCAAGGAGGGGGCGTGCGCCGAGCACCCCCCTATGTAGATCCGCAGTGCGATAATCCAGTGTTTGGCAAGTGCACTGCTGGTCGGCAGGGGTGTAAAAGACTAAGCCCGCTTTCGCCTGAATAATGCCGAAACACCGGGCGTTTCCGGCAGATACCCATGCCGTACGGCAAGGTCATCGGCAGAAGACCGGGCGTTTCGGATAGCCGGTATTTCGGCGCAGGCTGAAATATTTAGTCTAGTGCCTAAACCCAGATTTCTGGTTAAACCCGAAAGTATCGTCCACACAATGTTTTTTGGATGTTTCTACTCCTTCAAGACCTACTGATTCAAGACTGCATTATGCCACTGCAGCACCCTTGAGCAATTTTGAAATATCCAAAGATGGCCAGCCAAGATGCCACAGGAGATATTGAGGCCATATCTCGCTCCCTTTGCTACTTAAGGTCGGTCTTGGTGGCTTTTGCTAGGTTTTAAGGGTCAATACAATAATTTCTCTCATTATCAACCTCTGAAGTCCTTCATTTACTTGAATCCAAGATGGCTGCCAAATGCTCACTACACATACAAACGTTATATCTCCACTTCTGGAGCAGCTTGGCGACTGTTGTTGTGGTTTGAGTAGGTTTTTGGGGGCAAAGAATAATTTAAGTCTTTAGCTTGCATGAAAACCCTTCCGTTTTATATCGAATTAAAAATGTTGCTGAAATATCTATATAAATCCAACCATGACATTGATCTACTACTAGAATACATATAATATAAGAAAAGGCACTTGTCCCTTTGCATTTTAGGGACTTGTATCGTTCCCAATAAGTGTACAAATAAAACAAAAGCTGTATTATCCACTTTGAATTCAAACCCTGACTTTCTGTGTGTGTGTGTGATTTGAAGAAGCAGGAAGACGATTAACCCTTACCTGTTAACATAGGTGAGAGGTCAAGTTTCAAGTGACTTTGAGACATGACTGAATAAGTGAATAAGGTAAACCTCAATTTAAAATGGTCTTAAAATCTAATGGCTGAATACTACCACATTAAATGATGAACACCAATTGTCACTTATTCTTCAGTTCTTTCTCTTCACCCTCTCCACCGCTTCCCCAGCAGCCCATTCATCCGATCTATTTGGACATTTACCTAGACATTACACTCACAAATAGTTCAAGCCAGCTGGGCCGAAGAACTGCTGCATTTTGTGCGGTCACAGAGGATAAGCTTTACCTTCCACAGTGAATATACTTCTGGAAGTTCTGGTAGAACACCACCTGGCACTATCATTGGTGTAAGGGACTTGTTTTGGTTTGTCTTTGAGCTTCCATATGTGCATGTATCCAAGAGGGGTGGGTCGTCATTTAATGATACCTTCCAATACATAGTTGCAAATAGGCATGCTTGGCATTCTCTGGTGAATGCTTCTTCGGATGGCAGGCCTTTATCCCTGATGAGTTGGTACTTATCTTTTTTTGCCCCGTTTGACAATCACATCAAACATCGGACATTATCCCTTTGGCTTGCTTCCATAGCCGGCTGCAACCATTGGCGTAGCATATATAAATGACCTCTTCATCTGAGCAACAATAGTGCCAGTACTTATAAGTTTAAAGCCTTTTAAAGCACTTTAACTACAATTGCTTGCAATCCCACATGTGAGTCTACGGTAAGCACCAGACAACATGAGCTGGACAGTTGTAGCACTATCTCTGCATGCTTCTTGGCAGTTGCCCCATGTCTACCATGGAAGGCTGGGAGCTGGTACCCTCCATCAAGATATGACAAAGGGATGTTTTATCCTGAGAATGCAGAAGTACAAGGCAGATGACCCCATCGTGGTCTCAAGATTATTGTTGATATGCAACTGTCGCCTAATTGGCAACAGTTCCGACTTTGGGGTAAAATAACATCAAATATTGTTTTGAGACAGACACGGGGGGTGTATATCACAAGCCCCTTGTTGTCTTCATTGGGATCAAGCTGGTTCCTGTCCTCAGTGTGGTAAGTTGTTGTATTGGAGGATAATCTGAACTTTGTTCCAAGTAACATTAAAGGTCGGCCTGCTGAGGTGGCAGAGGGTATTTGGACCTAGTTTTGGTGACGCCTGCTTGCTTGCTCGTTAGCCAGCACGAACACTTCTAGTACTCCCCTGATGCTGCTGTTTCTTATTGTGTCCCAAACACCAGTGGTTCTCAAATAGGATCCAGCCAGAGGTGTGTACAACATCTGGCTGCTACACTGAATTCTGCAAGGTCCTTGTCTGTGCCATTGTTGCTCCAGCATTGGACAGACCAAGAGATGGTCCGTTGTCTGTGGCGCAGCTCTGTAACACAGGTAGAGATCCCGATCCCACGTGCGGCAGCCCCAGATCGGCCGATTCTGGATTTCAATCAGCTGAGACACCGCAACTCAGCCCACGAGGAGCCGGAGCCAGCCCAGGCGAAAGATGCTAACGGGTTAATACAACAGACGCCACTTGGTTGAATCCAGCCCACTCTCCACAAGGCGGACCCCTCAAACTCCCTAGAGACTGTTTCAAGGGGTTGGATTTACTTAAGAAGAAACTTCTCTGGATTTAAAGGTGGTTACCAACTGGCCTCTGTCCAGCCATTGGGTGCTTCACATCAGATACCTGGCAGCCATGCTCCCGCATGCCCACCACGCCACGACGGATGCCCAGGGAGCAAACTCCTCCAGGGAATGGATGCAAAGTTGTTGATGCTGTGATCAGAGTAGCAGTCAATAAAAAGATACACGTCTGTGTCCCCCCCCTTTTTTGGACTCAATTTGCCCGTAGTGTATTTCAGGGAGCCATCAACAAAGTCCTGTACAGTCCCTTTTAATTTGCCCTTTGATGTTATCATGCCTCCGAACAAGTCGTAGTGCTGCCCATCCGGGGGAGGAATTGCATCAAAGAAATGTGTATGATTGACACGGTGTTTATCTTGTAAATTACACTTTAATTCTCAGTAAGATCCACTTGTCATCTCTTGATGGAGGGTACCACCTCCCAGCATACCATGATGACTTTCAGCCACGTATTTTAAGAGATTTCATAATGAGGTTGTGGTTTTGGCATTATTCACTAATTAAGAACTTGTATATAAAGCTACATTCCAAATTGCGACTGATGAAACTGCTGGACAATTACACATTGATACAACGGGTAACGTAAGGGTAAATCGTCTTCTTTGCTCATTGACCGCACACCCAGATGGAGGTCGGTTCAATTTACAGTGAGAAAACACAGAACGTGCCAAGTTCACTATTGAACCATGCTATACAAGTCCTACACACAATTACCTGATCTCCATATTATATGTTATTCTAGTAGTGTGATAGGCGGCCATGCTGGATTGAATAGACTTTTTCAGCAACTGTTTTTTTACATTTCCATATAACCAGAAGGGTTAATGTCAAGGGGTTTCCTTGCCCCTCAAAACCTACTCAAAACAACAATAAATAATTAATAATATTTGTTAATTTACAAACAAAAACTATGTTGTGGTGGGCATTTTGACGGTCAAATTGGCGGCCATCTTGGATTTCAATGTAAAAAAGGATTTGAGATGTTAGATAATGACAGATGACAGAAAATACTTCCTTGACCCTAAAACCTAGCCAAAGCCACCAAGACCGGCTTTATAGTAGCCCAGGGAGCTGAGATATGGCTTTCAATGTGTCGTGGCGGCCATTTTGGCGGCCATCTTGGATATTTCAAAATGCTCAAGGGTTGCGCAGTGGCATCATGCCCACGCAGTGGCAATATCATGCAGACTGAATCGACGAGTAGGTTTGCAGAGATAGAAAACCATCAAAAAACATTGTGTGGACGATACATCCGGGTTCTGTGGTTGGGCACCAGACTAATAGGGGACGACGAGTCAAACGACGAGCTATGTTTACCAGAGTGGCACTGCGCGGGCGTGACTGTTTTTTGCAATTTTAGGCCAAAATTTAGCCCGTTTTGTAGCGAATCTAACACTTTTTATGAGCCATCTCCATTGATGTACTATTTTGGGCCTGTTGGAGCCACATAGCATGGCCTCCAGTGCACGGTACGTTTGGTATACAAAGAAAATCGGAGGTAAGGGAATGTATTGTTGAGCAACAACAGATTTTCCCGTGACTGAGGGTGAGGCGTGCGTGGTTCCGAATTCAGCACTTACAAGTTTAGGCTACTCGTTCCTAGACTCAGTTCCTTATATTTTACTAATATATGGACTGGGATCACGCCCATAGACTTCTGTGGCGGAATTGACTTTGGAAGGGAAAAAAAATCAAAATTTTCAGGTGGGATGAGGTCATTCCATGTGGCATGTCAATTCAACAAATGGCTCCCGCATGACCCGCTCATTTATGACCCTTTCTTTATATTTTGGTGGAAAGTTGTAACGTAACTATAGTCATAGGAAAAAAATGCAAAGTTTCAGGTCGGTAGCCCTTATAGTTTTGTTGTGGCGGCCGAACAAAGATTGGTAGTCGGTAGGGTTGTTGTCGACAAGGCTTTGTCGACAATATTGTCGCGACATGCATTTATTCTTGCTGTCGACAAGCAGTTGCGGCATTTGAAGCCGAAAATGGGCCCTGTCAGCAGATTAAGAGGTAGGGCCCCTATAGCGTTAAGAAGCAACGCAATATCGCACTTTAGTGTGACTAAGGTGTGTCCGGGGGCCTAAGAGAAATATTTTAGGGGGGCCCGGACTGATTGTCGATAAAAATCTAGTTATAAAATTACCTTATATAAGCTTAAACATCGCCGATATTTAGCGATTTCCTCACCAATTTTCTATATTTTTTCAGCTATCTTTAAGTCGTGCGTCGGCGTCGCCATCTTTTTTTGCAAAACAAATCCCAGTTACCACTGCGCATGTGTGCTAAGGAAGGGGAAAATCCCGTATGACGTAGCCGAACTCACTCGAACATGGCCGAGCAATCACGGGCATACGCTCGGTAAATGATCGTTGGAAAAAATCAGCTGAAAAATCACACTAGGTACATCGCCATGATTACCTTTTTCAACCAGTCTCCGTTCAGTGAAAGTAAACCTCATTTATTCAACTGGAGTAGATTATATTCCCACTAAGTATTATCACCATACTTCACTCATTTTCCAAGAAATTATGATTTAAGACCCAATCAAGGGCAAGTCCCAGTGCTGCAGTGCGATGTTGAATTGCACAGCGAGTGTACAGCCGTGCATGTACAATATACAAATGTTTGTGATCTTGTCATCGAGAGCCTGCAAAACACAAGCAGGCAAGCACAAGCATGCTTTTGCGGGGCGCTACCATTTAGTACGTTAAAATGTAAAGATTTGCACCGTTAACCATGTCATATCATTTTAAGACAATATGGTTGGGATAAAAGCTTATTTTGCTGGCGGTCATGCGATTTTCAGGGTGCTGAATTTTGTTCCATTCACTCACTACAAAGTCCATGCGCTACGTAGTACCACTTTGCGTGACTCGCGTCGTGTACAATGGCCAAACCTGAACATGGCGAACTCCTAGTGACGTAAAATCGTTTAAAAGACTTTTTGTCAACACCTTGTCAACGTCGGATCTTGAAATTTGACGATTGTCGACATAAAAATCCTACTCGACAACAACCCTAGTAGTCGGGGTCTAAAATGGCTTCCAAAAATAACCATTAAAATAAATTCCAAATTAAGAGGCCTGTATTTCCTTGAATTACACAGTGAGGGATATGATTCCTCTTATACCAACTAACTGTCTGCTAAAATTTATGAAAATAAACAATAGGAAAATTTCACGCTTGCATATTCCGTAACAGGGCTCGATCAACAAAGTTGAGATATGTTCAATCGAAAACTAACTACATGGGAAATAGCATAACTTCACATTCATTAACCCTAACACGGCCGAGAGGATATTCAACGCAAACCCGAAAAACGTGGTAACCGGGTCGGAAAATGCGTTTCGTTGCATCTGGGCCGTCTTCCCGGAGAATGACGCGATGCGTTTGATTGCATCTGGGCCGTCTTCCCGGAGAATGACGCGATGCGTTTCGTTGCATCTGGGCCGTCTTCCCGGAGAATGACGCGATGCGTTTCGTTGCATCTGGGCCGTCTTCCCGGAGAATGACGCGATGCGTTTGATTGCATCTGGGCCGTCTTCCCGGAGAATGACGCGATGCGTTTGATTGCATCTGGGCCGTTATTGACTGGAAATGATGCGATGCTTTTCGCTGCATTTGGCCCGTCTTGCCCGCAGAAGGCGCAATGCTTTTCATCAGTACAATGTCCCATAGACAATTTCCATTTCGATGGTGATAGCGCCACCATTATTTCACGATAAGCTATGGTTAATTAATGGCAAAACGTATTCAGACGTAAACTGGAGCATTGACGTTCATAATATCGCCACGCACGACTATGATGTAGCGTAATAGCGCAACTACGACTGGCAACTATAAGCTACAAATTTCATGCAGATAGTCTGTTTATTTTTTTTAAATTTATTTATTTATTTACTTTATTTATTTATTTACCCTGTTTTTTATTGCATTTTCACGCGTTTTTCGTTTGCACCTGGGCCGTCTTTCCGGTAAATGGCGGCGATGTGTTTCGTTGCATTTGGGCCGTCTCCGGGAAAATGGCGCATTTGTTTCGTTGCATCTGGGCGTCTCCTGGAAAATGGCGCGATGTGGTTTCGTTGCATCTGGCCGTTATTGACTTTACGCTTTAAACTCCAATTCCTGTGCCGGGAAAAACGGCCGAGATTCATGAACGCAAGCTTGCTCTCGTGTCATCTGGGCCGTTAAAAATAAAAATAGATTGCTTTTGCTTGGCATTTGGCGTCCGTCGGCCCGCAAACGACCCGGTCCGGTTAGGGTTAATGACCACCATGTGAAAGACAAAATTTGGAGGTATGCATGCAGAACTGCAATTTCCCATAGCATTATGGAACTGTTGATACTTTTACTAACTCTATATTAAACTAAGGTTTCCTTTGGGTCTCTTTCCATGAAGAGATAGTAATAGTCCAGTTACAACACTGTTCAAGGTCGGTAACACAGGCTAGGTCACTGCCGCCGTCACCGCTAGCAACACTTATTTTCCCTTATTTACACATTATTGCGCACACACTGTAGGGGTGGGTGGGGAGGGAGTGCGCCTTCCGCGTGAAAGAAACACCGAACCCTTACAAAGTTGCTTTTCTAAGACGCATTATCCTCATGCAAAATTCCAATGTGAATTTCAGATAAAAAAGACTAATGTTTATAGCCCCATACACAAATAAAACTACAGTTGGATTCATAATTAATTTGGACAGAGATACGCACACCTCAACAAGCTACGTGGAGGATCGGCGTCATTCTTCCGCCCAATTAAGCGTCACGAAACATGTGCGATGTCCTCCTGGCACATGCAGTCCACACTCGCTTGTGTTCGATTCTGTCCAAGCAAATTATTATCAGACTGTAAGGTGAAATTGGCAAGTTGTATATTTTTGTCCAGGAATGCAAAATTAGTCTTTAGATATAAAATGATTGGTAGCTCCCTTTCTAAAACCCTTATTTTAACCATGCCTGTGAACTAATATTGGTTATTATTTTGTGTTGTGTAATATACACCACGTTGTTTGTGGTTAATTTTGACAAATCTGAACAAAAATCTCTATATCTGCATTTAAAATGTTTCAGGGAAGATCTGTTTTAAATACCAAAATTTTAAAAACATAATTAAAAATATATATAAATCTTTGGCAAAAGCCAAGATTTCCACAGCTGAATTGGGTGCTAAGTCAAAACAAAATTTTGTATTCTAATGTGCTTGATCGTGTTGAAAACTCATTTTGATTTGGACTTGACCCGTAATGAATATTTATAATTTTCCGAACACTGTTACGGTTGCCGCCTATTCTGCTAGTTCTGCTAAGGCATAACTCCACATTATGTCTTTACCATGTTGTCATTAACGGATGTGGAATTATGCAAACCACATGGACTACAGTTTCACTGTCACACCATACCTCAACTTCGTCGATCTTTAATCCCCTCCAAATGAGCGTTTCCTGCTTTCACTAGCAATCACAACTTGAGATTCTATATAACGCGATGACATCTTGACTTAAAAGAATTATAAATTAAATTTTGAAGGAAACTTGCGACTACAATCACTTCTGGCACTCTGGTGATGAATGAATCCATATTTGACAAGGTACCAGAGTCATACATACGTCACATGGGTCAACACGTGTTTACCAACAAGGATTAATTTTCCTCCATGTTTTTCTCCAAATCACCGAGTCGCTGCCCCCTCGTTCGAAACTAACAACCATGACGGCTCAAGTGAATAGCAGCACCTTGTAACGGCCATTGCGTATAGTAGAGTCTCAGGGATTCATTTTTGGTCCATGGTACGGGTAATATGTTGTACCTTCCGGACAAGGTCACAATTTATTCAGGCTGGTTTGCAAACTAGTCCGCAATTAGAACGGGTGGTTTTACCAAAAAATGCTGCATTTCTTCTCTTTTTAGACAACTTTTTGAGGATTAGCTTTTGGCACAAGTAATTGATTATCTAAGGACATATATAGGGGTGTCCAAACTTGATTCTGAATTTGCCTTTTGATATTTTGTTCATCGGCGTAGCAACTTGTGGCGCTTTGAAATGGCCTACTCCCTGCTGGACATATGAGAAGGTAGTGGGTCCAGGTGGTGTGGCAGAACTCCACATCTGTTAATGACGAACATGTTAAAGACATAATGTGAGTTTATGCTTATCCTCACTACCTATTCTTCAGCATGGGCTTAGTCCTCTTCTCCTTTTTTTTTCTGTATCAATGAATCGATGCACACTACCATGACTATGGGCGCTGCAGGCGGCCGTCGCTGCTATATGATAGTTTTTTTGTTTTATAAACCATTAATTATTCTGAAACACAGTTTTCCTTTTTTCCGTAACAGTCGGATAAGACAGTTAATATTCAAAGCAACAGCACTGAATTTATAGCTTCATTTTTTACAAAAAAAAAGCTTGTGCCCTTTCCATGTTACAAATTGCCTTGAGTGCTGCCTTTTCCCGTTGTGCGCTGAAATGCTCCTGGCCCTACAATTTGAAGCAATTAAATAATTTTATTTGCCCCTCAACGGTCCTTTATTTATAGCAGAATGCTCAGGTAAATCCTGGGCTCCTCAAGTCTCATTTCCTGAATTTTATTATTAAGTTGATAGTTAACAAAGCTTATTCTTTTTAATTGTCCACCATAAAACCAGTGCTGTTCCACACATTACAGGTTACTCACTGCAGCCAATGCATAACCCGAATCTTTTCCTACCACCAAAATATACATTCCTGTCTCAAATTCTGCAGCATTAATATAGAAATGTTTTCTCACTCCCGCCTTTCCTCCTTCTCTCTCACTTCCCTTTCCTCTTCATTTCTTTCACTTTCCCCCTCTCTCTATCCTCTTTCCTTTCTTTTCCTTTCCCTCCCCTTTTCCTCTTCTACATTTCCTTCCTCTTCATTTGCAGACAACTGCACAATTTGGCTGACAAGTGTGTCACCAGAATGCTATGCAGTATATCTACATTCACATTGGACATTACTATTTTATTTGACCTTGTTATACTCTCTGTCAGAAATATTTCATAGTTTATCTCTACAATGTCAGAGTTGTCCCTGACAACACGTCCGCCAGTCGTTATCAAAGTACTAAAGATCTGAGTCCACTGAATTATGGGGCAATTGTGCTTTTGCATTGCCGGTAGGCTTTTTCTCTCTACCTCGAAAACGCGGAAATAGTGTTGAGTCTCAACGTTTGGTTGTTGGGTAGGCGGGGACTGTCTTTTAAGGCGCTACAGAGAAATGCGGCTCCCTAATCACTGCTCCTTAAATACTGCAAAGAGAGTGATTTGAAAGCTCTCCATAAAAATCCGATTCCATAGTCTGTGCCCTTTACCGCATGTGCGGATCCAGGATTTGAAAATGGTCAAATTACTAATACCGGGGGCTGAAGGCTGCAAATGGTCCAAAAGTCTTTCCAAATGGGCTGATTTTGGCAAGATTTTTTGCAGAATTAACCGTGAGGCGCGCACCCCCTCTGCCCCCCCACTCCCTGGCTCGCGCCTGGGTCCCTGTATCTTTGACCCATTTTTATGGCTTTGGCAGGATAATTTAGTCCCCTTGCAAGGGCACAACATATCTTAGATTTAAATATGTTTCTTTAGATCCTCTTGATTGCTTGACAATTGTTTTGTTTTTGTTTTAGCTGTTCATCCACCACCATCGTTGCTCCCTTAAAAGTTCCAGGAGGTTCTTTGTCGATCCCCTCTCATTTAAAGGCAGTCCCTGGGTAGGGATGTGGTGGTGGCCGGTGTTTGAACCATTCCTACCACCCCGAAATAATCTCAAAATGACAGATTGGCTACCCTCCTTATACCTGCTTTGTTGGGAGGTTTTGGGGCAAAACCCCAGAAGATGAGAGAAAACTACTGTTAAATGTATTTTGAGCCATCTTGGCGCACTATAGATTTCCTTTGTGCGTATGTAAAACATGAATACCATACCAATATTGGTTAATCTGTCTATTTTAACTGGTTTCATGCCAAGAACAAAAAGGAAAATCGCAATGATCGAAGTGCCAATTAATGGTTTTTTCTCGTCTTAAAATTCAAGCTCATAACATTCAAATCTTAAGATAATTCAGACTATGGTTGGAAAATAGCTCTCAAATGTTCTTTTTTTTTAAACACATGGATTTCGTTAAAAAACCAATGAAATTCACATTTCATTCAAAATGATTACATTTCCTATTTAGTAAGAGCAATACATCTTACATAAAACTTGAATGGGAGAAACTTGATAGAAATTCGCTTTAGATGAAAATTACGCCTTTGGTCCATCTGACTTGTTGATCACCATCGCCTAGTTGACCTCAAAAGTACAAGGCTGGTTGCAGGGTGTTAAAAGCCTGTTACATGTTGTTTTGTGGTGTTTGTTTAAAAATGCTCCGTTGCAATTACTGCTGTGGCAAGCCCTCAGTAAAGAAACACTGCAGCATTGTTCACGTTGTTGCCAACAGCAGCGTGTAGCAAACTCCCCAATAGGGCAAACTCAACAAGGTCATTCTTCAGTTTTTTCAGAGAAGGACAACCACACCTCGTCCAATCCGAACCGGAAGTCCTTCCTGCCTACCATATCCTGTCATACATAATTAGGTGAGACATATCAACTCTTAATGGTAATAATTGGTAGTAGTAGGAGTAGTAGTAAATCCAAATTTTTAAATCCAGTTTTGTCCCCTGTGCACAACAACTTTCTTCACAACAGCATTAATCATATTGAAAAGCGCACCACTGCCTAAGGTCAAGATCCTAATCAAACTAAATTCTTAATTTAAACATTTTTCATGTATTTCCTCATATTAAATTATATTGGGAATTAGTCAATCCCAATCCGAGACACTTTCTGAATAGATTAGTCAAATAAGAGATCAAATAGGCCCACCAATGGTTGACATTTGAGAAATTGGATGCGCTCCTCCCTGAATACAGTGTACCATCTTATCAACATAACACGGGTACTTTTAAGGATAATTACACAATTTTTCCTTGTACTGGACGATTAATTTTTCTAATTCATGAGAATGGTTTGATTAATATTCAAAAATCTGAATGACGTGAATTTCACAGCTCATTAATTTGTTTAATGCTAATAACTCCCAATCAGGGTAGATTATGAAAAATCCAAAAATGTCAGTACAGCAGAGTCATCTAAAACACTCTGCCAAATGGCATTTATTTGAAGTAACGAACTGAGATATTGTTGCATAAATAGTGGACACTTTGGTCCAAAAATAGAAACTGAGACTAGGTGGAAAATAGTTGTGTTTTGGATACCAATTACCAAAAAAAAAAAATTGTAACTTACTGCAATGTCAGGATTTCATGGGGCAAAGTGATAAAATATATTATCCCAGATGCTTGATAATTCCCACACAGAATCCTCAGTAACTCCTACTTAGAACTTCCTAACTGCACGTTTATGGCCCCAATAACAAAACCCCCCAAAACATCGACTACCAATAGATGTGCACGTGACTTATGAGAAGCATTTAATTGTTCGAAATTTGGGCCATTTTACTCTGCATATCTAATCAACAAATAATATGCTATTAAAGTAACTGGCCTAATATCAAACTGCCCATGCCAATCAATAGTTTTGGGTGAATACATATAATATTCAAGGTGTCACACATTTTGGGCGTACATTGGGTAGTCATGAAAAACATTACTACCGACCATCTGACAGTTTTTTAGATAATATTGCTGGTGAAATCCTTGACCTAAAAACGTACACTTTGTCACCAAAATTGCCATCCTGGTGGCTGTATAGCATGTGGGTATTTTGCCTTTTAATGTTAAACATCTTGGAAAAGTGCGTATGAAAACTTCCATATTCAACTTATTTCATCTGACAGTTTTTGTAAATAGTTTATTGCCCTCCGTGACCCGAAAATCTTTAATTTGACACCACCATCATCTCATAGGCTATATAATAAGAAAATGTAAGGAAGTGTCATAAAAGTCAGCCATCTTGGAAAATATCGGCACAAGCAACATTTTATATTAGTTTTGGGAATAGTTGTATTGAACTCCGTTGACCCAGAAAAAACATTTTTTACACCAATTTCTTCTTAGGTGTTTTTGGCTTTACATGGCTTAATTTGGGAAAATGGCGTTGTAAGGCACAATGCCACCACTTTTAATTTTGTCATCACCGTTTTTCATGAGCGCCACATCCCTACTGTCAATTTTAGACTATGGATTGACAAATGTTATTATTCCGGCCCCCCGACCACTTCCTGACTGGTTGGTGCTGCAGCACAAAGTGTCGTTGCTTGCTTTTTTTTTTTTAAATTATGCTGAGGTACATATCTTTATAAATTAAGTAATGTGGCTAGTCACTTTGGTTTTTATGTTTTCAGTCGTGAAATTTACTTTCTTGAACAAGGAAACTCAATATAACAAGTAGTCCCCAACACAAGTATGTAACAGATGCCGATGTGTGTTTATTTGAAAAGTCACAACATTTGATGCATTTGTCAGAATTTACAAAGTATTATAAATTAGTAGCTGATTTGAATACATTTATACAAAGGGCGATAAATCGCAAATTCAATCAATATTCTGCTCAATATGAAAGCTCTTCAATGATGCCTGTTTCTAAATATAATGTGGGGCTGGGCCTTGCAGCACAACTAAAGATGTACTGCATGATTTCAGCACCTTCTCTCGCAGACATGTACGATTCAGCTTATTTCTAAAATATTGGTTGATTTCAATTTTGTCCTTTCTTAAAATGAGTAGGTGGTTGTATATCAGGGCTACAACAGCTTGTTGCCATAATAGCAGATATTTGGCAGAGAATCAAAAATCAAAAGTTTAGGAAATAACATATTTAAAAGCCAAGATGCTATATAAATCAAAATATAGTTAATTTAGATGAGTTTGGAGAGGGTACGGTTAGGAATCAATGGCAATATTGAGATATAGGGAGGGGGAATAACATGATTAAAATGATAGAAAATATAATATAGAAAGGTATTCTAGCTAGAGACATGAGAAATTCAACATTCAAAAGTTCAGATTCTGTAAAGTGTAAAGAAAAGATTGTTATGATTAAAATGTTGTAATTGCTGATCTGCAAGGATGAGACAGAGTCACAAATGTTAAAGCTACTATCAGCGATTTCTTCAAATTGTAAACAAACCGCACCCCTATTTTTCTTCAAAGTCCGTTTTTTTTGTTGCATGTTGTATTGGAAATTGTTGTTAATAAAGACCCCTGTAAGTAGCTAAGCGTAACACATGCCCTATTTGTCATGAAATTATTGATTTTTTATGCTTTGTTACGAATAAAAGTGGGATTCCAGAAACAGTCGTTAAAATGGCATCTTCAAGAGTGCTAAAATACTAAGTGTCTGTTTTTCGAAAGAACAGTAATATTAGATGTTGGAACTCCATGGTATGACCTAGCACTAGCATTACCAAGAGGCCAAAATGGGCATTTGGAATTTTGTAAAAATGACTAATATCGCTTAACTTTGACTCTTAAATTGGTAGGGAAAGTCAGGCCCAATGAGGACAGTGCCAGAAATATAGCCAGACCATGAATGGGCAGCAGAGGGGTGGTAGCTAAGAAAACCCTCGTTCCACAACAACTAGATTTTGAAGACCAGGAGGAGATGAGAGAAGCGGGAAAAAGTGGCAAGGCATATTACTGGATTGGCCGCATCACACCTAAAGTAGTATCCTCTAGCATGTACAATATTTTGTAGTGTTCCTGCCCAAAGGCTCTATAACATCCACTCTGACACCTGCAATGGTTAAAATACAATATTTTCAACAATTTCTCATAATAATAATACAACCATTCTTATCTAGCGCATTACACACAAAGTCCCAATGCGCCAATTGCCAATTATTATTACGCTGCCATCAGGAAATCGTCACAATTATTTCGCTTCATCTAGGTGGCAGCTGGCTAAGTGCACAACCCTGTAAGCACTTAGATTGTAATATCACCCATAACAGCTCCCCAATTGTCGCTTGGGTCGATGAGGCAATTGAGACTAAGTATCTTGCCCAAGGACAGTTTCTCATGATATAGAAACTGACCATTTTATGGTCAGTTTCTGACCATAAAAATTTTTTAAAACACATTATGCTTATCTTAAGGAGTGGATTGATGCAATCAGATTGACGAAAAGTTTGTTTCAGAATGACGCAAAGCAGTTGAGATTGTATGATTATGCTCTGTGTGTAGCTACCGTTCTGTACAAATCAATGCACTTCACTGAGCAGTTATAGCAGGTTGTTAATTACCCAGAACAATGTAAACTCTGTTCTCACACATAATAGTAATATTTTTTTGGTTTTGATGCAACACTCCCAATAAAGAGCAAATCAGACATATCAAAATTGAAAATAAATGGCTATTGTGGCTTTAAAGGTCCATGGTCCGTTCGCTAATAGCCTCGTCCCCAGGCCCAGACCCCCAGATTTTACTGGAACTTTTGGTATCAGACGAAAGCTATTATTTTTCTCATTTACCCTGTGAAATCTTACGGCTAAAGGATGATTGGTTTGGAGGTTATGAGTAAAAATGTACCCCATTTTGGTTGACCAATATTAATTTTACAAAGTACTCTATGGCACTTACAAAACATTTTCGCTCGCACATCAAAACTGGTTGAAATATTGGCGCAAAACTTTACAGATAGGGTTTTGGGGTGAAGGACATTCTATCAAGATGACAACTTCATATACTAAAGTCGGGTCATCCCCTTTAAATTTTACATATTGTAAATAACTGGTTGACTTCTATTTTATCCCTATCTATGCTGTAAGGTTGGAGTAACAACAGACTACATTGACGAAGTGGTTCATAATGCGTGCATAGAACACAAGGTGTATCCATCGACTCTCAACTACTATGGCTATCCCAAATCTGTGTGTACATCTATCAATAATGTTATGGTACATGGCATCCCAGATGACAGACCGTTACATGATGGTGATATTATCAATGTAGATTTAACTGTGAGTATTATTATTACCGTATGTCCAAAGGGTGTATTTTATATTTTGTTTAATAAAATTTTGCATTATTCTGTCACATAGTTTTGGTCACATACTTCTTTAAAGAACATTTCATGATTCATTGCCTCCTCCCCAACTTACCAAAAAAGTTGAGATTTTCTGATCTTATTTTCTTACCACAACTCCAAAGCTGTCTCCATCTACATCTAGACCTTAGGTAGGTAGGTATTTTTCTGCAACAATTACCTAAATTCAATTTAGGATTTCTTTCTTTCTTGCTATTTTTGCATTATAGCCACCCACAACTGCAGTTAAAATTTTAAAGGTCTATGATCTGATCAGTCCCCAGGACCCCAGATTTCACCAGAAGTGGTCATAACATTGGTGTCTGGAGAATTCTATTGTTCTTCTCATTTACCTTGTAAAATCTGAGATCTAAAGTTAGTTAGAGTGTTATGAGCAAAGAAGTGCCCATTATTTGTGGTTGACCAAAAATAATTTTACACAGTATTCTATGGGCTTATAAAATCAAGTTTTTTGCTCTTGTCTCATATCAAAGTGGATAAAAACATATTGGCATGAAATTCACAGATGGGGAATGGTGCTTAGGTCATTAAAGCAAGAAGAAACATCCCCTTTTATTAAGGTAGGATCATCGGATAAAATGGTCTTAAATGACCATAAAACAAATCCCTAAATCAATTTAGTCCAAACTAGACTATTTTAAGGATTGAACTTTCCCAACATATTTTTGCAGTTTCAAAACAGTGTGATTTGTTTTAGTGTTTATCCTTATTTTTTTTAATTCCCTTATTCATCACCAAGGGAGTTGTATTTCTTCAAGGAAAAATTATGAAAGTGGATACTTCAGTATTTTTAGAAATACTCAAACAAAGAAGG
This sequence comes from Ophioderma brevispina, assembly GCA_023653785.1. Classification (NCBI taxonomy): domain Eukaryota; kingdom Metazoa; phylum Echinodermata; class Ophiuroidea; order Amphilepidida; family Ophiodermatidae; genus Ophioderma; species Ophioderma brevispina. Next base: position 51,467 of record JAMKCH010069093.1, read on the forward strand.
ATTTGTTGCAACCACCTGTTCTTTGTTTTTTGATGACACACAGAAAAATAAAAAATAGTATGGATGTTTGATATTTCTCTAACCATCAGGGTCATTCCATGTCAATTCAACAAATCGAGTACACCATCACCTCATGGATTTCTTTCTTTTTTGGTGTATTTAAAGATATTTATGAGAAACTAAAATCCTGAAAATTTGAGCTCTGTACCTTCTTTCGTTTTCACGCTACAGCAATTTTAAATTTTAAATTCAATATTCAGAGGGCCATAAGTAAACAACTACACCCCTCAGATCCTTCAAACTTGGCATTCTGGATTACCTTTTGCTGCAAATTGCAAATATGTGATCAGAAAAAAATGCACCTTCCTCCAATTTAAAGTTACAAGGGGTCAAAAATGGCTCAAAAACCACTCGGACCATACTTTGCGTGAAAACGAAAAGAGGTACAGAGCTCAAATTTTCAGGATTTTAGTTTCTCATGAATATCTTTCAATACACCAAAAAAGAAAGAAATCCATGAGGTGATGGTGTACTCAATTTAATGAAATGAAATAAAATGTGTAGTTTTTCACAAAATTGCCCCACTATGGTTCTTTCTCTATACTGCCAATATCAGTCTTTTGTACAAAGTATGGGAATTTGAAAATGCATTAGGTGACACTATCTCCAAAATGGAAAAAACTAAAAATTTGGAACACATGTTTCTTTTCACCAGAACCAATATTTCATGACAATTTTAACAAGATCGGGAACATAAAGCAGTAGCGATGATCTACCTAAAAGATGATCAGTCTGACAGCAATTTAGACAAAAATAAGATAAGCTTTACTAACTTTACAAAAAGGGGTCTCATACTATGCTTAGTAACCAATATGCTTGTCTTTAATTTTAAAAAGATTATAGAAATGGTTTTCCATGCTGACTTGTCAGAAATTTACATGATTGGGTAATGTAGACGATGCAGGAAAACGCCTAGGGGTGTGGCCAGAAAATGCCGAGATGAGGCCAATCAAGAGTGTGGGCCCAATATGCCAATCAGTGTCAGTAGGAAATGTTATCAAGTAAGTCAAGGTTAAGATATTCCCAAGTCAAGAACAATCTAGATTGTATTGCCTTAAAGAAAATAGCAGTTTTTTTGAAGAGAGCCCCAATTTAACAAAAAAAAAATCCAAGTTTTGCACAGTAAAACAGCAAAGGGTAAACTATGAGCAGGTCGCTTTATAATAAGGAAAATTTCAACTCATACGGTCGCATAAATTACTATAGAGGGTCCATACTTTCCGATCCAGTAATGTCCTTCGTTGGGAAATTAGCTATTATTTAACTGCAACCAGATATGTTAAACCAATGACATGTCAGCATTTGGCTTTCCGTGCTTATATCAACTACTCTCTAAGCTCATTATCATTGGGAGTGAGTTGGTAATGATTTACATAGCGACTTGAATGACATGCCATGAATGAAACCGGGGTACGAAATTTACACCATAGAAAATTATTAATATGAAATATTGATTGCTCTTTATCATTTTTTCAGTGAAATTTGCAGGGAAGAAGGGAGTTGTAGTGGCTGTAGGATTTGATGGACATGGGATAGGGAGATACTTTCCATTGAAACCCACATATATGGCACTATTGTAAGTCAGTGTACTTTATTATCATGCTGATTTAAGATTAGGGCTATGGTCCAGAGAAGAATTGTAAATTACAATAGGATATCATGTTAAAGAATAAGCATGAATAGTATTGAAGGTAGGGGAGGACAGTCCGACCTTTGTTAGCAAGGTTTCAGAGTGACCAAAGGGTCAAGGGTCTCTAGAGTTCAATTGCATAGAAATTGCATTATGAACCACCAAATTTGGTCAAAAGGGCCACTGATCTGAAGCCACGACCAATGAGGTCAAAGGTCCACACGGGGAGAAATGCACTTGTAAAACTCATAATGGATGAACAGGGCCACTAATTTGAGCAGGGGACAACTGGCAAAAGTGGTTGGGTTGGTGGATCGGTTTAATTGTATCTTACTTCTGCCGTTCTGTCAGAATCGTAGACAAATTGTGGGTGCTATACACTCATTCTCTGTTAGCACTTTTTAATGTCTTGTGGTAATTCATTATGAAATTGACTCGGGTAGAATCGAAACCCCAATGACTAACCACATTGTATTCAAATGCAAATATGTGTAAAAGAAATTGACCACAAGAAATTGCCAGGTTTTTTTTTTTTACATGCTGAGAGCTGGTGCAGACAGTCGCTCGAAAGTACACTACCCCGTCTGTGTGGCAAAAAAAATACACAGATTTACTGGTCTGGGTGTCCATCATATACTTTGACTTACCCACCCAATTAGGGGGCCTCATAACAGGCAACACAAAATAACGATGTGGAAGAATGTAGGCGAAAGACAATGCACGAGACACTGGGGATAATCAGCGTGGCATGCACGATTCTGTACAAAATGTCAAATATATTTGGTATATTTTACGAGCATGGAAAGATAAGAAACAAATTAATTCCCTCCTGTCGTCGTGGTAATCAAAGTATAGTGGGGAGGTGTAATTGATTCTTACTCAGTAGTAGCGATGCAGCTCTTAGAATATAGCTGTGTAAAAGGACAATGAGTTCCAAAACAAGGGCAAAATAAACCAAACAGTCTGCTTGTGTGATTATGGTATTGGTCATTCCACGATTCAAGACTGGTGTGAGAACGCACTCTTCAATTTGGTTGTCAGGAAATAATGCTGACAACCAATCAAATTTTGATAGTTAACACAATCACAAGAATAATAATAAATAAAGGTCAGTAAATGCTTACAATAAAATGTTTGGTGAACCTACAGATGAGGTGTTCTGTATTTAATTGTTTTTAAACTGCCTGGGACACTTTGAGTCATATAAATAAAGATCTGTTCCACCCCCTTATTTTGTGTCGCCGCCCTAAGGCAGGAAGAACATAGGGATCACTTGTACCTATGTTGTTGTTGATGTCGATTTGAGTCTGTTGTTGTGAAAACGGTGTTAACATTTGCCTTGTTAATATCCAATACTTTGATGGATTTAAAACCAAAATTGGGTCACAGGTGCAATATGGCATCCCCCATATTTTTATGAGGTCAAAGGTTCACATAAAGGTCTCAAAACGGTCATGTGAGGGTCAAGTGGCAAATAGGCTGATGATGAAATGTAAAATTGACCTCATATGAAAAGTGATGAAGTTCACTTAAAATCCAACTTTGTTTTTTTATGGAGTTTACATGCAAACCCTCATTGTGTATGAGGTCAAAGGTCACATATTCAAGGCAAAGTTCATTTTATGCGTATCATTCACAAACGACGACGGCAGGCGACACAAGGCGGTCGAGGACCGATGTATTTATTGTGTATCTATAGACCATGTCACCTGTTCATCACATGTCGACAAATGGGAGATCTCTATTGACACCGGCATGCAGAACACTAATTCTAAACACCTAAAATCTTTGAAATTGTCTATCAACCTACATGACATACATATCAAGCTTTTATAAGCACCCATTATTCAAAAGATCACGCGCAGAAAATCTGCACCACACAGCACAGGTAAAATAAGACGCGAGTGCAAATTGGATATGAACAATGAACAAGCGAAAATTACAACAGTGCAAAAAGATGGTCTTTAGTCCCTTTTTGGAAGACGGCCAGTGAGATGGAAGAACGAACATGAGATGGAAGATCATTCCACAGTTTTTGTTCGCATTATAAGAAAACTCTCTGATTGCGGCAGATTGGAGTGAACGATTAATGAGTTTTTAGGTACAAGAGTAAAAGTGTAGTGTCCTGACATATCTTAAGAAATCCTCGCGACCAGGTTTTATAATTCCAGCAAGAGGTTTAAATACTCAGGACCAATCCGCAGACCCTTGCATACATACACCCTGAATTTTGAAGAAATTCTGTCTTTAACTGGTTAACCATTGGAGCTCTGAAGCAATCAGTAACATGTTCAACTTTGCCAGATTTAAAAATAAGTTTACAGCCCAGTTTTTCTGAAGAGTTTGAAGGTGAGATATTTTGATGTGTTTTGGAACCATTAAGAGTATATATATCATAGTCCAAACTAGAAGAGTACTATTGAGCGACAACATCACATTTGCATTGAATCAAAATCCGAGGAAACCGGCGGATACGTGAAATATTCTGAAGATGGAACGTTAAGTTGCGGAACAAAGATGAAATCTGGTTAGCCATGGTCATATTGGTGTCAAAAATTATACCAGGTTCCTATGTATGGCAGGTGTTATTGTATCAGGCCCAATCTAAGTTTAACCGTAGCAATATGTCGACGTATTGTTTGTGTGGTGATAAAAGCACAACAAAATTCCGTCTTGATCACTGTTTTAGTTTCATCTAATTTTGTGTATCCAGGATTGTATATCATTAATGCAAGAAGACAGTCTAGAGAGAGCTGATCATAGATGTTCTTTGAAAACAGAATGGTCAAATCTGGAGTAAGGCTGGATATCGTCAGCGTAAAAATGTACTCAGAACCGAAAATTCCTGCAAATAATGCGGCCGATAGGGTACGGTGTAAAATAATAGAAAATGATATAGGGTGCCTATGATAGAACCCTTAGCAGAGTCCCATAACGGAGAGTTGATTTGGCAGATTGAATTCCATTTATGCAAACACTGGTAGTGCGATGACGAAACTGATGACTTGAATCCCTTAGAGCAGTGCCACTACAAAACCCCATTCCTGTTCAAAACGATCAAATAGAATACTGTGGGTCCAACCAAGTATCAAAGCGCGCTCATGTCGAGAAGCACCAAGACACTCCTGCTGGTGATGGAGCCAGTCATAGGTCATTCCCCCCCAAAAAAATTAACTATACCAAAGCCGTCTCTGTGCTATGTGCAGCACGATAAAGCCAGACTGTAAGGGTTCCAAAACAGCTTGTTTTCTCATGCATAGTGATGTTGTTATGTTATTTACGACATCCTTCAATACTGTGGACAAGAACTTAATGTTTGACCCTGGAACGATAGTGTTTAAACGATGTTGATCAAGTGGCCGGATTTCTTTAAAATAGGGCTGAATAAGGCATAACAAAAACAAACATGAATTCACATTTTTGATATACACTCGCCACTCTCCTCTCACTCTCACTCTCACACTCACACTCAACACTCACAGCAAACACACACAAAAAACACACCATACTCACACCTAGACAGAGGGCATAACAAACATCAGCAAAAGGTGGCTGGCGGGAAGAAAATCGATAAAATATCACAATAAGGACAATTTGTTAAGGATCACAATGCATGTCCATAATAGACCAGCTTGTAATTTGGACTCAAAATTCATAAGATTGTATAATATGTATCCATGTCAGATAACAACTACCCTAGAGAATTGAAGCAGCAGGCTTTTACCATAGAACCAGTCATACCAGACGGACCCGACCAAGGGTGTAAAGCAGATGACAACTGGACTATATATACCAGTGAGACCATACAAGTCAGGAAATCAGTGGGTTTTTTTGTTTTTTTTTGTTTTATTTAACGTTTTTGAGGGTTTCACTGTTTTTTTCTCTTTTTAGTTGATATTACCAAAAGGTTCATATAGTCATTAAATGCATACCTGCATTGTTTTTTCAATGAATTTCAGTGGAGGAAAATTGCCTATTCCATACTCCATTTACCTTCCTCAAGCAGTGCTATGGAGTTCAGGCAAGTGTTTTTGTGTGTAATTTTTGCGCCGCCTTTATACGCTAGCGATTTAATGTTGCAATGATTGCATTACACCCTGACGTCACTTACTCAAAGGTTTAAATAAAAGCACTATGTTGTGTTTTGGAATTTTGGGCATATTTGCAAAATAATAATCTACCTTATTTATTGGTGACGTCTGTCCAAAACCTGGCATATGTGTTGTGGAATTTGTACAAATCCCGCCTATGTTTGGGTGAAGTCTTTTCAAATTGTGGCCTATTCACCATTTGCATGGAGAGCTCAAACTTGGTAGCAATATGAAATGGGAAGCGAGACGTGAGCATTTTCACAACAGTTCAACAGCCTTATTCTCTCTAAAACAAAAACCATTGATCGTGCATAAAGGTGAAGGATTGTTATGTAACACCCTAATTGATTCCAATGCCAGTTAGAGGCTCTAACCTGCAAATAGCAAACCATACAACGGTTAATTTATGTTGGTTTGAAGTTGTCCAAATCTGGGTGGATCCTTGGTGTGTGTAAAATCAGGATGAAGAATATATGCCAATGGATAAACTGTAAAGACCATTCAACTCTACATGTGTGTCAATGGTGATTTCTATGATTATTGTGTGCAGAAATTACACGAAGGAAGAACCTAAATCTTGTCCATATATTGGGAAAGTTTGTCCAAACATCATAGATATTGGTGAAGGTCTTTTCAAAATCTAGCCTATGTATGTGTTAAGTCTTTCCTAAAATCTTTTATATTGTATAAAAGTCTGGTACAGAATCTAATGGTAGTTTAACCAAAATCCTATTGGTTATTCCTTCATGTAATTTCTGCAGGAAAAATAGAATTTGTCTGGATTGGACATAATATAATGTGGAATGGGGATTATATGCTTTATTCTGTATAGGCTTGATTGATTCTTTCATCCAATAATTACACTAAGGATCTACCAAAATCCAAGTCTTTTAGAGGGTGAAATTTGCTAAAAAAACAAGAAAGTTTAAAATGACGGGTGAAAAATCATATGGATGGGCCATTCCAGCCCATCCATGAGAAAAATTTTGTCCCCACTCGGTAAGGTATACCTTAAGAGTTATGAAAAGAAAATTGAAAAGAAAAAGTCTACTTCATGTGTAGGACTAACATTGGTTTAAACCCAGGTCAAAAAGTTTTAAACTACCTTTCAAAATACCAGCCTTAAAAGCTAACTTTGTCTTATTTTATTTTGGTGTTGTCTTACCTCCCAGGTCAGCACAGTTTGAGCACACCAATTCATCACCACGACAAGAATGGGTTTGCGTTCTAACAGCAGCAGAGAAGAATCTTCCAAAAACTTGAACCAGAAAGAAAATCCCGAGTCAGATGATATCATAAAAGAGCAAAGCATCAAGCTCCAGAGTGGACTTTCAAGTGATTATTCAAAGTGTACTATGTCCCGATTCTACACGGTTTGACAATTTCTGACTCTACTTGCCATATGATCCAAATTATGGGCATTAAAGGGGCCTTTTATCAGATGTCAAATTTTACTACTAAATTACCTTTTATAGAAGTGTTGTGGCGATTACTTTTGAGTTTGTGGAAGTGAAAGAATGTGAGCATTCAAGAATCTCAATCACTGCCATTGTCTGTGATGCTTTACCCTGTAATAAGAGTAATATAACCGATTTTGGTAAGCGCCTAATTGCCAAAGGATACAAGGTGCTAGAAAAGAGAAACAGAAGCAAAGATATGGAGTAACCCAAACAGCAACTGTATTGAAAAGAGATGAGTTTTGAGAGCCTTTTTGTTGAATGATGCTTTAGGGAAGTATTCCTGATGGAGTTAGGGTCGTGCCATTCCACAGCCTGCCAACAATTAGTAATTGTGTTTTATTTTACTTTAAAAAAAAAAAACGAAAATTTGCAGTTTTTTTGCCGGAAGATGACCAACAGCCACAATTATTTTGGTTATGTTAATCCGGGCAGAGTTAAGGAGGAATGTCAAGCTTTCATGCATGTATAGTCACGCTGTAATCGTGAGTGTACACAGTCAGCGACGCATGATACGCACACAAAATAGCGAGCGAACGCTATGACATAACTCCTTACTTCTGGCCAGGCATATTATAATAATTATGTGTAATCTACATGTATATTTGGCATGGGTATTGCCAGTATTTCTGCATTGCAATATTACAGGCAAAAATTGTCACCATGCCAATAAAGTAGCAATCTTAAAACCTTTCAATTTACACATTTTGTCCTTTGAAAAAAAATGTCAAAACGTACATTTTTGCAAGGGGACAGTACATGTTTTCCTTGGTACCTCAAATATGCAGGAGTTGACAACCCTAATTGAGCCATTAGGGAGAGGCCTGCCATCATGTTAAAAGCTGGCGTGGTACCATAATGCAATCATGCTGGTTGGGTTGGCAACGGTTTTTGATAAACAAACAGTCACATACAGTGCTTGTCTGTTGGCATCCCATGCTTGCTAACAATAACGTTGCTTGCTAACTAACCACCGTCGCCTGTCCAACATGACCATTGGTTGCAAAGTGCAAAAAAGTCACTTCCAAATCTGGCCCAAAATTTTTTTTTTCCATTGCCAAATACTATGTTAACTTGCCAAATCAACAGTCACTTGCCCATGTAACCAATGCTTGCCGATATGACCATCGCTTGCCAATGTGACTGTCACTTGTCAATGTAAACAACACCTTGCTAAGTTGCCATTGTGACCATTGCTTACCAATGTGACCGTTGCTTGCCAATGTGACCATTGCTTGCCAATGTGACCATCACTTGCCAACATGACCGTTGCTTGCCAACGTGACCGTTGCTTGCCAACGTGACCGTTGCTTGCCACCTAACGTTGCTTGCCAACGTGACCGTTGCTTGCCAACGTGACCGTTGCTTGCCAACCTAACCGTTGCTTGCCAACGTGACCGTTGCTTGCCACGTGACTGTCGCTTGCCAATGAGACCAGTGCTAACACAACCATTATCTGCAAATACGAAGTACCTTTATTTACAGAGCACCATTGCCAGATTGGAATGTCGAGTCTGAATGTCACCATGCCACAACCCTGACGTTTTACTCGCACATCCTGATATGTCCACCAGTCTGAGCCTGCAGGGCAAAGGTATTCCATGTTAAAAGTGCAACATTCAATTGAAGTACGCTGTCAGCTTCCGTACTTATCAAACTGAAATTTGTTAATCCCATGCCTCAGAAATAAGCAGTAAATCTGTCATACTATGTGAAAGTCATGAAATTTGACACTATGGCCAACCAAAAAGATGACTTGCATTAGGGAAGGTGATAGGTGACACCCTACTTAAATGATTTGTGGCAAAGCTTAAAGCCATTGCACACATCATTACATGCATAGACAACCAGGTTCTCCTTGGACAGAATGCTTTTTGCCTTGTAGGCTAGCCACAGATCATGCCCATGTCCTACAGGCTATTGTCTCCTTACCTTGCACTGTAACATTTGTTTTGGATGCATTTATTTACTTTCTATTATTTTAATGAATATGATAGAATTGCAAGTATCAAATACTAGTCATAGTATAAGACATAAATATCTATCTCTTTGGCTGTTGGTTTTAAGCTTTGTTGTGAATTGTTCTCTTATATAAAGTTTCCATCTTTGTAGACATGGTAACGGTAACCTTGTATCTTGACTGAGAGCTAAGAAATTTTATGAAGATAATCCATCAAGTTTTTGATACCTGCCATTTGTTACGGATAATCTGACAGAATGAAACAAAAAGCTTTGGCTTAGATTGTTAAGGGCCATGAATACTAGCCGTCGCAGCGTGCGATGAAAAGATTTCGCTAGTGGTAAAAACTCTTAGCGTTTTATCAGTCGCTAACAGTGTCAATATCGCTGGTAGCGTCGGAGTAATTAAGTTGAAATGAAGTCGACTGGATTGCGTCAAGTCGGCTGGCATGCTAGTGATTATCGGTGTTAGATAATAATAAATAATAATTAAACTGGCATTTATATGGCGCTCTACAACAAAAGAACCACAGCGCCTAACAGAGAATGGCAAAAATATTGCAACAACAGACACGTGAAAAACAGAAACGGAAACATAAATTCAACTGGAAGAAATAGTCTTCAGCAAACGTTTGAAAACGGGCACCGAAACTGCCTCCCTCAGCTTAATAGGTAGCTCATTCCAGGAGGACTGGGGTGCAGCGACAGCAAAAGAAGAGTCGCCAGCTCGCTTCCGAGAGGAGGAACGACGAGCCTCGTGGTATTCAGCCGAGGAGCGTCGTCAGTCTGTGCTTGTTTTCAGCCGTTACAGTTTGTCACTACACAGGAAGTAAGAAGATTGCCTCAAATAGGACTGGAAAGCGAAAGTCTAATACACTTACAATAATAAAACATGATTTTTGAATTATTTATCTTTACCGCAAGCCCAATGTAAGGAATGCAGACGATCATCAGACACAGGTCCTCCACATGAAATACTGCGGGCGGCTTGTTTGGAGACGTTGTAGCCGTCGGAGATCCACAGTTGCGCGCACCAAAACAGGAGGGAATTGGCATAGTCAATGCGAGAAGGACAAGTGCTCGGACGCATTGTGACAAGCGTCGTGGGTGATGAATCGAACGTAACGCCACAACATTACGCCAAATGGAAAGTACCGTTACACAAAGTTATTTATAGGATTGACATGTTTAAAAGAAAGTATCAAATGTGCGCCAAGGTTTTTCACAAATGTAGAAGGTCTGGTAGAAAATATCATCTAGTTTCAAATCAATGTTTGATATATTTTAAAATTTGGGGCTGGCAATTTACAAGGAATTTATGTTTTTCCTGGTTAACCTGATTAATTTGTATTAACATCCAATATTTAGCTCAGAGAAATGAATGTAGAAATAATTATTCAAAGCATGTTCACAATCACCCGGGAGGATCAAATGCAATGTACAACTGCTATCATCAGCATGAGCATGAAAACTAATTGTTGTGTGTCGTAGGATGTCACCAACAGGGGAGGTGTACATAATAAATCCTGAGGGCCGTGAGCACTCCCTGAGGCAGAGAATAGGTTAGGATGCGTTCATCGGATACCGGCAATATTATCGGACACCCTGACGGTACGGACTTTCAAACAATACGACTGGAACATGACACAACCGAATCGCAACAAATCCGAACCTGCTTCTAAGCCTTTTGCAGTTAAAATGGGTGATCAACAGTTCGAAAGCCGCAGGGACATATCAAGCAATACCAAGGGGACAGCTTTGTTTTTGTCGATATATGGGAAAGAATCATCTAACCTTAAGAGAGCGGTTTCTGTGCTGGAATCTTTTGTATGATGATTGATACTCTTCACCTAGGTGTATCTGTCGAACGTCGCTTTTCCAAACATCATAAAAAAAACGCTACGCTCCTTGCGATGGCTTAGTCGTTAGTATATCATGGGCATTAGTTTAGAACAGGGGTTCTCAACTCTCCTTACAATGTGCCACATAAATGGAAAAAAAAGGTAGAGGGAAAGCGCAAAATTGGCCTATTTCTCAGTGTATTCCTATGTATTTTTTGTTGTTAGAGTGTGATGAAAGCGGCAATCCCTCGGTTCACTTGCCAAAGCGCCAAATTTGGCGCGCGCGCCGCTTGTGAGAATCCCTGGTTTAGAATGTCTTGGAATTGAATCAGTTTTGGATATTTAATAGAAATCATTTACATGTACAAAAAAAATTATATGCTGCATTTATGGTGGGATTTTTTTTGGTCAAAAATTAGTAGCTACTTTTAGAGCTTTTTACACAGATAAATTTTAATATAAAATGTATCTGGATTGGGAGATACCATGAAATTTAAAGAAACAAGGGTCATTGCAAATTGTTCTAACTCCCATGCAGTTTGAGGTGTGCTATAGTTTTCCATTGGAATCTGTGGTGAACTGTTACAAGAATCTATGTGATATGCTCTGTAAAATATTGTAAATACCACTTTGACTAATTTGCATGTGATATATTTTGATATTACACGTAATTCATGAAAAAACATAATCATGTTATTTCATTGGCTGATTCCTATTTCAAGTGCTTACTAGGGAAATATTTCGGAGGTTTCACTACAAACCTTGTCCCCCAGATCACAGTGAGGCTCTCTACACTCTAAAACCCTTGCATTATGTACATGTTATTGAATCCAAAAATGCTCATTTGTACAGTTGGTCAATTATATGCCTTGTGTCAATTTTAATGCAATGATGATTCACTTTAAAATTGGTGAGACTTACTGGTGCTTTATAATTAAAATGTCTGATTTGTTACAATGCATATTAAAGGGATTAGCAGCGATAATGCGCAGAGAATCAAAAAATGTGGAAAATGCATATTGTTAACTTATAAATCAGGATAGTTGTGTACAATTTCTTTAACTGCTTTGAATGTAGAAACATCCCCAATTAGTGAAAAAAATGAAAAAGTATTTGAGGAAAACATTTGCCATTCTGTTCCCTCAAAATAGGACCAACAGCAAAGCAGCTCTCAAAATCTCCACTTAACAGCTGATTGTTGTTGTGTACACCGTACTAATGACACAAAGGTCAATAATGCCTGTGTTTGAGTCAAATGTCTGTGATCATTGGGCACAATATCACGCTGAAAATTTGTGATATTCACCAGGAAAAGGCTTTTTTGATCTCAAGTCGGAATTTAGATCCGGGGGGGGGGGGGGGGGGGGCCCCAACGGTATAGAAATTAAAGAATCAGATAAAAAGTACCCCCACCCGCCCGTGTCCTTAATACAAAACAGATTTCACGCCAAACCACTTTGCAGGTTATGTTCGCATCATCCATGCCAGTAACAAAAATACAAAAATAATGAAATTTTGATGATTTTTTTTTTTTTCGATGTTTCGGATTAGCAAAAATCGCTGCTATCCCTTTAAAGCATGCATTGATTGCTGTGTGGGAAACCCTGTGTGCTTGCTTTGAAACAAGAGGTTCTGTGTGGCAAAAATGGGCCAAAACAGAGTGCAAATTATGGTTCAACATCAAAATTATTCACTCTGAAGGAATTTAGAGGTGCATGTTCCAACATCTTTGGGACCGCCCTGATTAACCCGAAGTAGTATCGACTTTGCGAAAGAGTTCCATATGTACATGAAACAAATTCTTTTTATTTATGGCCTAATTAAACAAAACACCCACCCTAACCTAAGGCCAAATATAAAAAATAATTTTGTTAATGTACAACTTCGAAGGGGGGTACATATGGAACTCTTGACGATTTGGATATCAGATGAAAGTATTTTTTCTCATTGTCGTCCTGAAATTTTAGCCCTCAACTCCATTTCTTCCCAATATATAAACAAAAACCTGCCCTTTTAAAAATGGTTAAGCCATTATATTAGCACAGTATTGAATAGGGCTTTTTCAATCTGCATTGCGTCTATCTTCAAAAGGTTTTGTTTTCCACACTGTGCTTGATGGGGCGTATGTGAAAGTGCCAGTCTCTCATCAGTGGAGAACAACATAGACATAAATCGGACAAGCACCTTTAAACTACGGCTTGGAACTTTTGGAAGATGATACACCAAAGCCAAAAATCAGATCGCTTGTCTTCCAGGATTAGAAATTTTCATTGTTGCAGGTACTTCGATGTTGGGATATCTATTTTGTACATTTTGACACTTGAACAACCCACTTTGCATGTAAGAACTGTCCCTAAAGCCAATGATGATATGCAATTCAAAAATATGATTTATCAAGAAAGGCAGCCATAACAGCTTGTATTAACATGAGCCCTCCCTGAATTATTAATATCCCAAATCACGCGCTTATGGCTAAACCTATTGTTATAATTAATGTTGCCGGTGACATTAACTCAGCAGTCGACACGGAAATGGTGTGTAACACAGAAACACACGCCAAAGGTTGTGAATTCTTCACGAGCATGTGCCCACCTTTTTGACCGGAACTGTTACATTTGTGGATAATTCAGGTAATTGGACACATTTTGTTGATTAAATATAAGGCAAACTTAAAAGTTTAGCCTACAAATTACCTGAATCGCCTTTAGCCCTCTTATTAATATCCATATCTGCTTTTGGGCAGGTTATGTTTATGTGTAAAATATATCTCTAAGTCTTCGAATTGCCAATCTTTTCCAAGCAAATTGAAGAAAATTCATCTTTTCGAAAATATGGCGTGCCGCTTTAAATCAAGAGAAAGTGATGTTTTTTGTGGTACAATTGTTTTATAAACTGGAAAATATTTCACAAGACTGAGAGTGGATGATTTTGAGCTGGTCTCAAAATAAATTATGAAATATTCCTATACTTATATTTTGAATGATATCATTTTAAATTTCAGAATCCATTGGCATTCCAGATCAATCCCCCATCTCATTAGCATACTAGGATCCATTTAGTTATTTGAATGTGCATGTCACTACTATTGGCTCTGGATTTGGAGACCTGGGTGATGAGATAGTGTTTTGAAATTGGGGTCAAGCCACAGTCCAGCCAAGCGTTCTGAGCTCAACACGGGCACCCATTTTTTCCTTTTCTTTCGACCCGTTGTCTACCTTATCCTGAGGAGTCGGTATAATTTGAGGGAGATAATGACATTGGCGCTCCTTGTTGCAGAGCACACCACTTCATACTAACCATGCCCTGAACCACAAAGTGATCACGTTAATACAATCCCTTGGCATAGCTGTGCTCCAATGGGTGTTCAAAGCCACGCACAAGCTATATAGTAATTAAAGATGCGTGTTCCGATAGCTTTAGGCACCCCACCCCAATTTACCCAGTAGTAGTAGTATCAGTTTTGATATCAGATTAAAGGCTGTAATTTTTATCCCCCGGCCCAAAAAGGATGGGGGGATTTTCTCATAGCAAAATTTTTCGTCTGTCTATCAGTGTGTACCTCTCAACTTGTAACCATCAGATCCCTGACCAGATCTAGATGACACTTGCACCACAGGACCTTAGTATGATCTACTGCTACTTGCACTGTAACAGACAGGTCTGTAGGTCAAAGGTCATACTTTGCATATTTCAGACTTTTCCGCTCTTAAACGTGTGCAAACTCTTAATTACTGATTGGATGGCCATGGCAACCGGCCGGGGGATCTCGCAAATTTTAACTCGACGTATTTTTTTTCATTGTTGTATGTAATTTTAGCCTTTAAATCCATTCATTCCCAAAATAGAGACAAAAAAATGTAGTTTTAATGTTTAACCATCAATATTTGCATAATAATGAATAGGGCTTCCAATGTGCACTATTGCTTGTACCATCAAAACTGCAAATTTGTTTCCCATGATACTTGGTGGGGAGTGTATGCAAGTGTCAGGCTCTCGTATCCAATAGAGAACACTTAGACATCGGAATAAGCAGTGACACAGTCACTACAATTGCCGTCTTTTTGGCTTACTGTAGTTCATTGTAGTCACTGTTTAGCTGCTTAGTAATGAAGCCATTCCCACGAATAATCACAGGACCATGTGATGAGTTTAATGTTATCATATATATTTATTTATAGCATACAGTACAATAACAACACAATGATGTTATGGGCCGCAAACAGCTTTGGAATACATTTACAACACAACAGTTTTGGACCAGATACGAACAACTTACGATTCACTATTCCTCCCATTGGTAATCACCTGAACTGTAATCTACATTTTAAAAGAATATTTCTTATGTGCATTATGCTAAGACACGGGTTACATCAATAAGAATGAATATTTAGGGACACACATGTAAATGTTATGCTTTTGGAGAACTTCTATTGATGAAGACATCAGAGGTACAACCTCCAGAGATCCCACGAAAACATAGACCTGGAGGAAGGTAGTGGGGGATACAAGCTTTGTGAGCAGTATACTGTCGCGGTACATAAAACAGGTTCAACACTCTTTTGATGAGCTTGAAGACAAGAACTCCAGCGCAGTATATAATGTCCTCACTTAAGCCAACAAAGGAAATGGCATTGGAGATCCTACCTAGAAGAAAGAAGAAGGATCTACTGCCTTTGCCTCAAACGCCAAGTCAGCCAAAGCCAGAGAAAAACTGAAAGTCCTGCCGCAAGAAGCACCGTAATAAAATCCACCAGGAAGCTCCAAGCAGAACCTTGATGATGCTAAGGCTGCCGTGATGAAGCTTACAATGTGGTGCTTGAGGAGCATGTAAGTCCAAGGCTGAAGCCCTGACGCCCTACATCTTGAAAACACGAGCATGCTGCTGGCCTGGGAGGCCTTGAGGGGGCTGACAGAATAAGAAGGCTACCCCAACTATACGAATCAAAGGGAATGAAACAACTGAGAAACGCCTTTACACATGGTTAGCATTTAGTTCTCTACTTGGCAAGCCAGTTCAGATAACGAACTTGATGAACCTTTCTTCAATCACAAGATAGCAAACACCCTCCCATCCAGACTGGACCTTCCATATGGAGAGGTTTCAGATCTGCCTGAAGAAACTGAAGAACACAAAGGCACACCTGTTCCCGACAACATTCCTGCAGTCGTCTGGAAGATCCACTATTCCATGATCAACTGTTAGAAATTTGTAATAACACCTACATGGGAAACAAACCAGCTGCCTTTTCAACATCATTCATCATTCCTCATACCAAAGAAAGGGGACCTCCAACAACCCCCAAAACTACAGAGGAATACCTGTCACCATTGGTCTCTAAGATCTACAACTCCATGATGCTCAACAGGAATCACTCCTCCATAGCCCATCTCAGACGGAACCAAAAAACGGTTTTCGCCAAAGGCAGGATCAACACTAACTCAGATAGATATATTGCCTCAGAAGGATCATAGAAAGGTTGAAGAATTCCAAGGAGAAAAGCTTCAATTTGTGTTAGATTTTTCCAGGCTTTTGACAGCTGTTAACAGCGGGATGTTGTAATGCTGCATATTATCGCCAACTACGGTGTGTCCAGATGAGACTGTCAAGGCCAATTGCCATATGTTGAAACCTTATACTTTGTGCCGGAACATGGATGGGACCACAAAAGGGTTCCTAACAAACATACTGGAGCCTCCAAGGAGATACTCTTGCTCCCTATCTCTTTGTAGTCGTGTTGATACATCCTCAGAACAGGAAGGTCTGACATCATGACGACAAAGCACCTCACCATCAAAAAACCCAGCGTTCCAGAGTCACATGGGTCAGAATCTCACAGACCTGACTACGCAGAGATCTAGTAAAAGCTGATTCTGATATGTGGTGCACAAATCTACTAAACATTCACTTAAGAATGCTGCAGACAAAGTCGGCTACATCTAAATGCCAAGAAAGCGGAATATCTGACGTCATGAGGAAGACGATCATCAACATATCTGCACAGCAGTGGTAGGTAGCCAACTCAAAGAGGGTCAAGGACTTCAAGTTCTAGGGTTTCATATGTTGACTGACAGCAAGAAAGACTTCCTGTCAGCAAACGACAAAGTGGAATGCCTGCAATAAACTACACCACTTATGGCATACTGGTCATTCCATTCAACCAAGCTGAAACTCTTTAGAAGCCTGTGTAGAGATGATCCTGTTATATGGATATGAGACCTGGACCATGAAGAAAGAGTACAGGTAGACTGGATGGCACCTACACCAAGCTTCTTATGCGAGTACCAAAAAATATCCTGGCGCGAGCACGAGACCAAAGCACAGATATATGCATATCCTCCATTTCATTTCGGTTGCCCACCGCCGTGCACGATTGCAGGTCAATGTCATCGTGCGAATAAGTAGTCTCAGACGTCAAATGTTGGAAGTTACCATGCCAAAACAGGGGTCGTCGCCCTTTAAAACTAACATTGATGTGATTGCTCGAGACATCCAGGCAGATTCCCATATGACATCCCCAATCCTAATGACAAACAGGGACATTTGGCGCTACATGGCATCTCGGCTGCGGCCGTCAGATAGATTGGAGAATTTAGGATGATAGACATTATTTGTATTTATTCATCCCATGGTGCAAAAATTTGGACTACAAATAAATACAATTGCTGATACGTGCACTGCATTTAAATTGGTTGTATTTTACTTGCTGTAAATTAGTGATACCATGCACACCTTGTTATCCAATTGGACAGTGGACACCATGCTAGAGCCGATAACTGCTAAGGCTACTTATGCCATAGGGATGGGTTTCACATCACGAGCTATTACATCCTCACAGACATTCTTGCCATTTAGATGCTTTTGGATTTAAAAATGTTCGCTTTTGGCATTTACAACTTGTGTGATAAACGTGCAGGGTAGCGAGTTTAACAATTAACACTTTGTATGTGCGTAGCCGGGGGACGATACCAACCACAACAAGCAGGGGTCCCGGGCACCACTTAAGGCCCACAGCGGGGTCTAAGGGCAGAGCCCCAGCGGGGCCCAGGATGGTAAAGCACCTCCGACACGGCACAATGTAACACATACTGTGAAAAGGACCATTAAAGGCCGACTCAGGATTTCCTGATGAGGGCGCACTAAATTTCAAACAAATTGTGTTTTTTACATATACATTATTGATTGTCCATATGCTTAACACTGTGTGAAATACTAGCTCAAATTGAGTCATTCACATCGAAAATCACAACTTTATTTCCATTTTATTGTTAAACCCAGTATCTATGGCACTGTATACTGTACATAAATGTTACTGCACAAAAACGAAACATCTGAATTATTTCAAGATCTTGCGTGGCCATTAACTGAAAGTGTGTGAGGCCATTTTTTAAAATCTCATTTGGATTTTAAAAACAATTTATGGTGCAGATTACTTGGCTTAAATAATTTATTATTGACAGGTCATTCAAAACTAATCAAGGTATTTGGAAAAATATAGGGAAAAAAAATAAAAAAAATAAAAAAAATAACAAATTAAACTATTAGACTAATGCATTGGAATTGCAATTTATAGATGTACATACTTTTGATTATCTCTGATTAGTAGTACTTTAATAAAACCTTGGACCAATAAACCATGGGTTTCACATTTTTTTCATTATGAAACCCAAGCAAAGACATGTTCTTTATGTTGGTTGGAGTTGACAGTGACATAGGGTTTTTAAGTCAGCCACCCCTGAAACGCATTGCACACTCCCCCGAATCATCAACATGTATGCTTGGAAAGGCAGCAAATATGAAATGCTTGCGAGATCATAACACGCATCCTTAAATCACTGTCAACTTGATAATGCACTGTCAAGTTCAATCCCGGCCATGGGTGGTCCCGTGACATAGCTGGGGTAATATGCCGGGACATAGCGGGGCATGTTCAAAAAAGTATTGCCGCAAGCCGGGCCTGGTTAGCGGGACTTGGCCGGGAATGGACGTTCAGATTGTCCCCGCCATGCCCGGGACAATCATTGTGATAGCTGGGACTTAAGGCGGGAGGTACAAAAAATTTTCCCGGTACCGCCGGGACAGGGAATAAACGAGAACTTTAAGCATGTGTACACCTATCAAACAAACCAGGCTATCAGTGAGCAGTATCGCCCGTCAAATCTGCAGTACGATCTTTCATTGTCGGGAAAAGGCAAAGCTATACTAGAGCACACACGCACGTCGTCGCACGGTTCGAGATATCAACTAATCAGAGGATCGATATTTTCAACGAAAATCGCCGAAAACTCAAAATCAAACAGGAAAATGTTTTACAAATTAATATCAACCTGAATCACAAGAAATTACTAGAAGTTGGTCTGATTCATTTAATTCATAAAACAACCGTAGGTAGTGAAAAGCTATGTGATATTTTTGCTAAATGCCAGGAATATTCTATGATGCATTAAAACCGGCGGGGCATTTAATATGGAAAATGAAAATATTGAATCGCTATGGTAACAAATAAATGCTCATGAAATACATTCTGTTAGCTCAAAATACTTCTCGAACTGCCGCATGTTCCGATTTAAATCAAAATTAATCACGGATTTCCGAAATGTTTTGGTCAGTGTTATTCCCACTTCAAATTTTACATGCGGGATCATTGCAAGTTTTTTGAATCGCCGCGCCCAGTCAGCCAAGAGTACACTGTCCAGGATCCTGAGTAATGTCGGCTCATTCCCGCAAGGCACGCCGAGCTGAAAGTCTCGGCCTGGGGTCTTTCGACATTTAGGAACAGGCGGGAAAAGTATAACAAATCTATTTTAATTGCAATATATTTCCTTTTTTTTATTTGGAAATGTGAAGAAAGATTTAAGGAAAATTGTAACCATTTAATATTGTTGATAGTGGGTTTGGTTGCATGGCTTGGGCAATAAGATCTTGGAATGGGTAACTTTTTTGTCAAGCTAAAACAATGTTTTCGATCAATATTTACTTATCATGTCTTATTTGAAAAATTGACCCAAACTACTGTTTTTTCATAATTTGGGAAACCAGTCGTATTAAAACTTTTAATGAAAATAATAATAGATTTCCATTTTTTCCAGGCCCTAGAAAAACTTGTCCAGATTATATCATATATTGCGCCTTCAAAAAAAAATACAACAGACTCCGCCTGAAGGAAGTTTAATTATTTATTTTTTTCACTTTTTCCAAAATAGCTGCCAAAGTGTGTAAAAAAATAACGAAAATATCAACCAACTTCGTGTAACCATGGTGTAATGTAAATAACAAACCCCATTTCAAACAGTGGCAGAGATATAAAGGCAAAGGGCCCTGTCAGAAGCTTAAGGTGGGGCCCTTAGCGTCGCTTTCGCCGCGGCAATGTTTCGCAATGTTGTGGTGGATAAGTGGATTTTTTTTTGTAAAAACAAACCAACGAAACGAGGGTTTGTTTCTCAACATAACTTTCCTGCGATGTGGTGAAATTCTCGACGCTCGTTCTGACAATCCGGCGATCCAAAATGTAGTATGATTTTATATAGCTAGACCCGTTGTCGCATAGCCGGGACCAGCGGGATTGTACAGAGTTTAAAGCAGTCCCTGCCCCATTGGCGAGAATATACGGGGGGGGGATTGTCACACCGAAGGCCCGAGCTACGCTAGGGACCGGGAACACTAGCGGGAGATGTACAAAAAATGTTAAGCCCGGTAACCCGGGATTTCGTGCTTTTCTCGCTGCTACTTTAGTGGGGACAAGGCGGGGGTGTCACGACAGCAAAAATGTACAGTCCCGCTAGTCCGGGACCCAGGGCGGGATTGGAAATGATAAGGGAATTAAACAAGCATAGAGCATTTGAAATTTTAACTACTTAGGCTCTTCAGGTTAGAAAAAGGATGTGTATGTTAATTTTTCCCTGGCGATGACCAACGCACGATAGTGTAGAGAAAAAAAATGTGCGCTTGGCCAAATTCGAACCGGAGACCCTTCGTATTACTAACACAACGCTATTTCGTGCCAAAATAAGCCATAAGCCAGGGTGGATAGAGGAGAGATAGATATTATTTATAGGGGGTAGGTGAAAGGTGTCCTTCGCTTCCTAGCGAATAGCATCGAAACGAGTATATGACATTTATACGGACCTACACACTAAAGATACTATCTATCACTTAGTTGGCAAGAAAGAGCATCGTGCTTCAACACAATCATGCGCTAGCCATATCCAGGGAAAGATTAAAAATAAGGTTGATACAAGCAGTATTTGCTTTTTGAAACCATTGGTGGGGTATTGGCAGACAATGGAGAGATAATCTATGAGGTGATTGACTTGAAATAAAACATGAAAAGGTTCACAACATGTTGGGGTTAGCAAAAAGTTTTTCCCTCAATCAACAAGTGGATGGGATGCCAGGCATTGTCCTTGCAATCAGGGAACAACAATCCCGATACGGTTGTTGAAAAATTGTCTACTGTTGTCTGCTTCTGAGTGACCAGCACCAGTCAGCCAGCTCAAAAAAAGTTGTTTTGGTTGGTAAACTTTGCCACCGTAAGTGTGCTTCTGTGTATCCTAACACAAGAGGATATGCATAATCACTGGAAAATCTATTTCATAGGGACATGAATTTGGCCACCAAGACAATGTTAGAATAAGGTCCACTCCTCCTTTCATGAAATAAGTTGACCAATGATTACGCAGTCATGTGGACTGCTTTGAAACAGTAAGTACACAATGTTTCCAAACATGTCAACCTCAAGTCTCAAGGCAGATTGTTATTTATAGCGGGTTAAACTGGAGAACACATTTTTTTTTTTTTTTTTTTTCAACATGTTGGGGTTAGCAAAAAGTTTTTCCCTCAATCAACAAGTGGATGGGATGCCAGGCATTGTCCTTGCAATCAGGGAACAACAATCCCGATACGGTTGTTGAAAAATTGCTTCCTCATGGTTTAGGAAAACATGTCTACTGTTGTCTGCTTCTGAGTGACCAGCACCAGTCAGCCAGCTCAAAAAAAGTTGTTTTGGTTGGTAAACTTTGCCACCGTAAGTGTGCTTCTGTGTATCCTAACACAAGAGGATATGCATAATCACTGGAAAATCTATTTCATAGGGACATGAATTTGGCCACCAAGACAATGTTAGAATAAGGTCCACTCCTCCTTTCATGAAATAAGTTGACCAATGATTACGCAGTCATGTGGACTGCTTTGAAACAGTAAGTACACAATGTTTCCAAACATGTCAACCTCAAGTCTCAAGGCAGATTGTTATTTATAGCGGGTTAAACTGGAGAACACATCTCTTAGGATACAAGTGGGGAAAACTGAAATGTTTTTTAAAGAATTATAGAGATAGAAATATGCAACCCTTTTGTTAAACTATACATTTTTTTATGGAAATGAGGAACACCCACAATGATCTTTAAAATTATGCAATGCTTCCAATCCCTCCCTGCTTTTTAACAATTATTCCCTTACTGATCCATCTTTTCCTAGCATTCATGAAGTTTACTTTTAACATCTTGCATATGAAGCATTTTACAAGCTTTTAAAATGACATAAGTACTTTATTAATCACACATCTTATATTAAACTCAAATACCTGGGTTAGTTGCGCTTAATTCAGCTCCACACAGATAGTGATTATAACAGATAATAGTTGAAAGCTTTTTTTAACATACTGGTTCGTTAAAATTCCTTTGGCAAGGTTCACAATCTGATTATGTAAATGAGTGTAGACTGGGAACCATGCCGGGGTGATTGGTCAAGCTAATCTGAAATTCTGTGACCGGCTTGTCTTAAAATCATTGATTTCATGTCTCCTTTAAGAAATCTATTCCATATCTTCTCTGTATGAATGTTGTGCTCTATACTTGCATTCAAAATCCCCCACCCACCTGCAGCAATGCACATGTCCATTATGGAAATTAGGGGGCATATTGAGAGAGAATGCAATGTCCACTTATGGTTATTATACAATTTATTAATAATTTGAGCTTGTTTTTGCTTGAAATCTCTCAATTTTGAAATAGTTTGATTTAAAGACATGGGCAAGGATACTAGTTAAGTTTGTAATAGTACCTCAAAGCCGTAAATAGTACCTCCAAGCCATAAATAGTAAAGCCATTAAATAGTATCTGGCTTGTGATATTGCACATACGCGCCGGAAGGATTCTTACTCACGTGGTAGCATACGGCAGCTACACCATGTCTGCACCGCGGCAGCTACTGCACGTACACACCGGGCTAATAATTGCGAGGTGGTAGCTGCAAAATAGGGCTTACAAAGTACACAATTATTAGGTAAACAGACTGGGCTTACTCTGCTTTACTCTATCCCCAATTGGCTACCCTGTAGTTGCCCACTAGGTGGAGAGAAGGTGGATGTTGAGTAGACAGTACCCGAGTACATTCTTCTTCAGTTACAGTTGTAACTTCATCCATTGCAGACTAAGAGCGCTTGGGGGTGTATGATGAAGCTGCGGCGAAAAAAAAAAATTACAACTTCTGTATGGTTTCTTTGAATATTTGCACTGATTGGGCTTTGACAGCAGAATCAGTAGAGTGTTCCAATCACGAACAGTGCTTGGGAAGAAGGATAGGTCAGTGTGATATTCTATGGTGGAATATGGAACTTGTAAGCCTGCCGAGTTGGTTCCTGGTCGGTGCACTATGCTTTTTGGGGTAGGTACTTGTTGCGTCGCAAGCAACCAGGTTTATGGTGGATATTATTACATCATAGTAAGTCTAGCATGTCTCCTCCTGTCCTCCAGGGTCGGCCACGAACGAAAGTTGTTGCATCAGGCTTTAAAACTACGGGTTCTTCTGTAGTTACTGAGGGTGTATAGCAGCACGCCGTTGGACTTTCTTACCTTTTTTGATAGGACGTCTGAAGGTGGGTCCCAGACTGGGTTGCTATATTACAAAAATCGGGTCGAACAAGTGACTTGTAAGCTGTTATTTCAACTGCTGGTTTTGAATGTTACGACGAAGGAAGTTGAGCGTGTTATTTGCTTTAGAAGTGATGTTGTCATATGCTTGTTTTTTTTTTTTTTCCCATTCGGAAGTCTCTGGTAATGGTAATCCCAGGTACTTCGCCTGTTTTCAACATGTTCAGTTGGTGACATTGATGGTATAGGGATGAGGGAAGATGTTTCTTTTACGAGTGATGTTGATTATCTCGCATTTATGGGATGTGAAACTCCATCATCCAGGTCTTTTCCCCACTGGAGAGGGGGTCAAGTCTTGTTGGAGGAGCTTGGCATCACCTTCACTATTACTTAAGGTAGATCATAGGTTGTCATCATGCGAAGAAGAGCCTATGGTTGAGTTAATCTTCGCAAGTATTCATTGATGTAGAATAGGAAACAGGCATGGCCCCAGCACAGATCCTTGTGGCGCCAGAGTTGAAGGTACCGGCTATCTGAACAGCAACGTCGACCAATACAGCCTGCGTCCCCCTGTTATTAAGGAAGTCTCTGGATACATGGGTAGCCTCACCATAGATCCCATACCCACTGCAGGCTTTTCTATAAGTCTCAGATGGCCGACTTTTCAAAGGCGTTGAGAAATTCTAGTACGAGGAAATCGGTTTGTAAGCCCTCTTGCATGTTGTTCCGATGTATGAGCAAATTCCAAAAGCTGAGTTTCGCATGATCTTTTATTGCGGAAAGCCATGTTGGAGATTATAGAGGATTGTTTGGTTGGCTTGCGGTGTCCATGATGTACTACACAGGATATGTTAACATAAGGTTGGATGCGATAAAAGTGGAGGGCTAATTGGGCGATTAATTTGCAGGATTATTTCTGGCCTTTTTTAAAGATGGGAGTGACATTAGAGTGTTTCCAGTCAAGAGGCACTTTCCCTTCTGCCTAAGGACTTCCTGAAGATAGTGGTCAGAGGTTTGGCGATGATATCACTCAGTTCCTTCAGGAATCTTGGTGGATGTTATCGGGACCTGGAGCTTTACTAGGGGTTAGGTACTCGAAGCTTCAGGCCACCAGCCTCCGTGTGTTAAAGGTGGCAGATGGACGGGACTCTGGTTAGAAGGTGGACGTTCCACAAAAGCGTTTTCCGGGGTGAACGACGGATGTGAACTGTCGATTTAGAGCCATAGCTTGTTCTTTGGCATCAACAATCAGCTTTCCACCAACTCTACGGGGGACACACGTTGAAGTAAGCCTTTTAGGCGTTATGAAGGTCCAAAACCTTTTCATACTACCATAAGGTTTACGTTGAATCCTGGGGGCTATGCTACTCTACACATATTTCAATAAGATAGTCTAAGGTCCCTTTGACACTTTCGTCAGTACTTGAAACGTCAGTTCATCCCTCACTTTCCATGTTTTTTTGTAGCTTTATATGCTTATCTCTCCTCATGATCTTTCTTTTGAGGTTTGCATCAATCAACGGGAGTGAGTCTTTACTTTTAGTTGTCTTGTGAGGAATGAAGAGTTGGATTCCCTCGAGTAGGCCGTCTTGAACATGGTCCACAAATCATTTACAGATGATGTTGCTTCAGCCTCAGCAATAGTTGCTTGAACAGCCTTTCAGTATGTTGACGCAGACATCCCATCAGCTTTTGTAGATAAGGGGAATTCTACAGGGACTGCTTTTTTACGTGTGGTTTGACATCCAACTCTGTATAGACAGCCTCGTGGTCGTGATTACCAGGAATGGACGTGAGTTCTGTTGATTTGGTTCGGTCTGTTGGTCATGATGAGATCAAGGTGTTGTCGAGTCTAGTTGGCTCTTCAAAGAGTTGAGTAAGCCAATTGTCGGCTAATATGTCAAGAAATGAATGTGAAGGTGTGGATAAGGTGCTCCAGTTTCAAAGATTTAGTTTTTCCAGTCCCAACCAGGAAAATTAAAGTCGCCTGCACAGAACGATATTACTTGTTCTGCTGCTATTTTTTGGACAATGCTGAATCAAGATCCTCCAGGGAACTTCGTCTTTTGTTTAGAACGGGTGAACAGCCTCCAATATACAGAGTCTTACACCCTGTAATATTTACCTTAAACCCCAAACCAAGTTCCGATGTAGATGGTTTCCAAGTCGTCTTCCTAATGTAATAAAGTCGCTATTTACGGCCACATAACACCACCGCCACCATTGGACGGTTCGGCTATCACGCCTTGGATGGTTATTACGGGGGGACTGAATAGTTCGGCATTGCCAATTGTGCTGATTGAGCAAGTTTTCAGTGGCAAAACAATAACATCAGGATGGTGCCAATCCAAGCCGTTATAAAACTGACTTTTTTATTTCAGAGATTGGCAGTTGACATTGAGGATTTCAGGGGTCTAGGCCGGAGGATGAACGAGGATTTGACTGGTGAAGAAGATGCCTTTGGTTGGACCAAGTTTTCATTCTGGGGGGAATTTCTTGAAAGTGAAACTAAGGTCACTATTGGTCGGTTATTACTTAAGGAAACTATAATGATTTACAGAATTTATATCATGCAGATCAAAAAGGGTACAGCTGTAGTTTGGTGAATCACACTGGTGCATATGCAAACAAACTAGTATTACCAAGTCTTTCATAGGAGGAGGTCACTCACGTTTTGGCACTTATTGGTACCAGTCTAGCATTCTTCGCACCTATTCCTTATCATCCCAAGTTACTTGCTCCTTACAAGCGCCACACAGGTAGGCGGTAGACACGGAATCACATGATTCGGGAACATAAGTTCTTGGTGAAACTGAAGACTGAGTTATCACCATATCAGAATTTTATGCAAATTATGTGTAGATGGACCCGGCATTGATTTAACATCACCGGAGAGGAGAAGGCACACAAAAATGGTAGAATAAGTAACCCACTTATTGGAGGTGGAACTTGCAACGTTGGGTGAATTTACCTGGTTAAGGCAAACTTAAGAGGGTTGTGAAAGGAGCATTCCAAACAGGGCTTTGGTTGTAGGCAGCACAAAGATTTTTCATAACATCAAAGTACATAGAGTTAAAACCAAAATGTAGCTTAATGATACATGATGCTTGCCATTGGTCACATGAAAAAGTTCATCAACGCTTACCTCGGATAATTCGATGAAGCCCAGAAACCTTACCGATACAGAAGGTAGATTATGATTGTTGTAAAAATCACGAGCAGATGAAAAATGCAGAATCTTCACTCCCATCTGCATTACAGCAAAGAGTAAGAGCACTCGCTGGATGGTTTCAATACCAAGGTTGTTTGAAGTCATCATATATAACAGTAGTTGTCAAATTCGGCAGAATCAGTATGAGTTGTACGGTCAAATATGGCTGTCGCAATCACATGGTACAGGAATTCCACACCCCTCACGCTAAAGCTTAACCAGTCCAAGATGGAGGATGAGTTGTTTCACAAAAAAATCACAAATTTCACGAAAATCACAAGAGCACCAAAACTGAAAATTTCACTAATATCAACACCAAAAGTAGTAAAAGACGATTGATCGTCGATAAAAGTCAAATGACTGTTAAAAAGATAAAAATCTAAAAAGTTTTGCTTGAAATATACAGAGCAATTAAAAAGACGTCAGCATGCATCAACAGCGCCACCATTAAAAAAGTAGACACGCAGCTACACGTAGCTACCCGTGATTACCACCACGACGCCATTTTTGAGAGTGGATGAAATTTCTGAAATGAGGGCGCTATACACTTGGGCTCCGTTTAGCATTTTTGGAACGTTTTTTAGGAAAATCATTACGAAATTCAAATCGGGCATCATCAAAAACCCCTAAATCCGCACATGTAATAAAAAATTCAAATATATGCCAAAATATCAAAAAAAACAAAATTGGCCATGAGAAATACCGCGCGCGCTGAGAGCCGGTGTAACCACGCAGCTACTCCACAACGGTGCAGACAGCCGCTGTGTGTACACTATCCGTCTATGCGGCAAAAATACACGGAATCCTGGCCGGCGAGTGTACGTCTAGTGGGTAGGAAATCCATGTCTACTCGGTAGTAGCTGTGTGGTAACTACCATGAAGAAATTGGCCGTGTAGCATGCGCGTGACACATTTTGAGGTACTATTTACGGATGTAAATAGTACTTTAGGTTGTGAGCCTCACTGTTGTCTAAGGCTACCTTGCATTGAGTATTGAAAGACAAAATTATGGAAATTTATTAATGAAGTATTTAAAAACAAATATATACTGCCTTTATTCAAGCCTTCAGGGCTGATGTGACCCCGGGCTCATAGTTTTAACCAGAGCCTCTCATGGCAGTATATATTTGTATACTAATAACTGATTTCAAAGTGTGAAACATCTTGAGTGAATATAAAGGTGCTACACCTTCCATGTAAAATTTGTCTTGTTACATCTATACAATTAACAAAATAAGAGGAATTTCACAGGTTCTGTGTCCAAATTATTGTGCAAAATTCAGACATTTGACTTTCCACAGAATTACAAAGAAAAGAGTTTGGAAGTTTTGGAAACAGCACACACCTAGCATTATCAGATTGTCGACAAACAATTTCAGTTCAAAGAGTACAGGTTACATGAATGGTATATAGAAACTACAATGGCTACATGACAACAACTCTACAAGCTGTATAAAATAAAGGAAATAACATTTTTTTTACTAAAAAGCATTGGGATTTGGCCAAAATATTATTTTTTGTAATCCTTGTTTTGTTGTGCATGTATCAATGCTACTTTGAGGTAAAAACTGATTTTGTTTGATTGAATGCAAAAAAAATTGTCCACATAATGACTAAGTTGTTAACAGTAACACTATTATATTAAAAGTCAAATTGTTTATCACACACCAGCACTTTAATATCAGCCAATTGGAATAGAAAAAAAATTGAACTTGTCAAAATTTTGTTATTTTGTATTGTCCGATTGTTGTGTTTTCTTTAAATGGATTTTCCCTCATACAAGTTCGTCAAATGCGCAACAACACAGGTTTTTGATGAGTCTAAGACTCGTATAGCACTAAAGAGCAAGAGAAACTTACAAGTCAACAGACATACAAGAATTTCTTTCCCTGTTACATGATTCCAGTCCCATTGGAAACCAATGAGGGTCGTAGAGCATTATGGGATTGCAAAAATGGTGAATAGGCATACTATCCTTGAGAATGGGATTATAGTTTATAGGTTAAAGGATTAGGCTAAGATTTTAGGATAAGGGCTAGGCTAAAGGTTAAGTCACATGTTAACATCTGTCACCGATACCGTACATCATTCAAGCATCACTTTTATCCCTCTTATTGCTTTAGTTACATAAGAAGTGTTGATTCACATGTTTTCTATACTTATGCAGTATTTAAGTACACCACCAAAATATCAGCACACACAAACAGTTCTATATTGCAAATTGATCACTATTTATGTGTACAGTAAAAACTTATTTGTCTATTTTCAAAATGATTAAACTCTTAGGCCCATATTCTCAAACGATGTTAAATGCTAATCATTGGTTAAATCGCAATTTAAACGCTCACTAAAATAAACGCAATTCTCAAAGCATGGTTAACTTTAAACGCTGTTTAAATTTTAGGAGAACATCGTTAAACATGTCTAAAACGTTGTTAAACTTAGATTTGTCTGGAGGTAGTTTAAGGCGTGTTTAACTTCACGCTTTCATGAAATGCCAGATATTTTCAGCTATGTGTGATCCCGGTGTGTGATACTCGTGTTAGACCAGTTGTCTCCTTTATTTCTCTTATCTTTCTTTTTCGAGTCCTCGGTTGATTCTTCTCG
This sequence comes from Ophioderma brevispina, assembly GCA_023653785.1. Classification (NCBI taxonomy): domain Eukaryota; kingdom Metazoa; phylum Echinodermata; class Ophiuroidea; order Amphilepidida; family Ophiodermatidae; genus Ophioderma; species Ophioderma brevispina. The sequence continues at coordinate 81,190 of JAMKCH010069093.1, forward strand.
ACCATTTTTTTCTTTCCTTCTATTTTTATGCTTGTGTGTATCTGTTATAGTGTTGAATGATAGCAAGTGCAGCACAGCAACATACAAAAGTTTTGAATAGGCCCGGTGTTTTTTCTCCATCACTTTACAAATTCTAAAGTTCCTCGCATAACGCGACATTCTTGAAATTTACCCACAGACTTCCCGTGTTGCATCAACAAGTTCGGAAGGCATTGTCTCACATGAATATTGTTCACGCGCATGTAGTATTATAGGCGAAGAAAAGTCACAGTTCGGTGGATGATATTTACGGCGTTTAAATATTGTGGTTAGCTAAACCACTTGTTAAAATGTTTAACCTGTGGTTTTTTAAACTGCGTTTAGCTAACCACAGTTTAAGCCTAACCACCGTTTATTTTAAACATTGTTTGAGAATACGGCCCTTAGTAATTGATATTTATTTTAACTTTGCGATGAGTGAACTCTTCATTTGGTCTGTTCTAAAGTGCTCACTCTTTCCAAAGTATAGTGCTTTTATATTTAATCATTTCTTTCTCAGCTGCATGAGGGGCTACTCATAAGTCCACACAAACAATATCATTTATGAGTCATAAATGGATGACTGAGATTACTATACTCAGTCATAATTTCTTTTCTCTGCATCAAAACTATGCTCGCATTCCTGCCAGACAGAACCATGACAACATGCAAAGGAAATACATAGATCGCATTACATGCAGCAACTCTGTGTGCACGTGTAGATGCCTATTTCAGAAAAGGAATTGTGACAGAAACTAGAGACATCCACATTTTATACTACAAAATCTCTGAATTTAGCATAAATCATTAACAAATGTTACTATTTTACCTTTTCTGCAGCACTTCATGAATTATATTACACTACACACTTGCTACAATTACATAAGTGAAGTTTCAAAATTAGCAAATTGCACAAGGATTATAGAATTATAAATATCTGTTTTCTGATTTACATTAACCAAAACATAGCCTACACATTAGGTTCATAGTTTCCAAACATAACTTGTGCAAAAAGACGAAAGTTTGCATATAGCTCATTAAGTATTCATACAACATCTGGGGTGTATGTACAACACCATTATGATTTTTCTTTTGTCCCTAACATTATTACTATTCTACACACTATATTATCTACATAATATATAATGTATAAGCTGATTTTTGATTTAGTCTTTTTGGTTTCCACGTAACAATGAACACCTGTTCTACACAAACCCATTACCACCCGAGTAGTAGGTTCTAGAAAATACACAACCAAATTCTTCTTTGGGGTACTACAGAGAACATCCCACTCCTACAACTATATTGCCTCATTGGGAACCTTTGAAACTTATTTGTAGTTGGTGTAGAGTGAGAATCTACTCTCATGTATAATGGTATACTGTCATCCTTTTTCAGAAATTATTTTCATTTGAAGACACTATCAGTGATTCATCAGAAAGAGTCAAAATATTTGAAATTTGCAGGAATAGCTGGAAAGTGAAGGATAAGTATCATAGATTCCCCAAAGTTACTTTTTCCAATTGAAGAATGGACAGAAAATGAAGAAATCGGCAGTGTTCCCAGATACAATTCTCCATTCAATTATGTGTTGCAGTAAGTGTCCGTACGGACAGCAATGACTAAAATTTCTGATTTTGCCCTTATTGGGTTGCTTCTGGTCTTATCATTTGCAGGGTATGTTAGGATACCTGTACTTGTTACATCCATGGACAAATTTGATTTTTGATGATTTTTTGATTTTCTGATTTCGCAAATCACTGATAGTGTCTTTAAGCATTTACTAAATAACACACAAAAATGTTTCGCTGATAAAACATGAAAATGTAGCAATGACTTCACATGAAGTCAGTGCTAACTGTCAAATACATTTTGGATGAAATGCACAGAACGCAAGAAACAATCTTATTGATCTGTTCAGAATATCATATCTTGATATTATGCATGTATGCATGTCACAACTTTACAGTTTACATGCACCATTAAAGATGAGAGAGATTTCACATAACAGGCATCCCTAAAATATTGGAAAATCATGATTTTTGCACTAATTTAGAACTTTCTATCAAAAATATCCCCATCTTAAAGGATTAAGCTGAGAATTATTTCTTTGGTACAAAAATTGTGAAATTTAAATTCATATTGGAGTAAATAGGAAATTAAGTCCATGTTTTATATTGAAATATGAGCATATAAAATCACGTTTTGTTTTCACTTTTAAGACATTTCTGTAAACCAAATGCAATGTAGGGAATCTATTGAGTGTCTAATCTATATGAAATCACAACATATCACAGAAAATATGGATGCCTTGAAGTATCTTGTTGCACCTTAAGTCACTCATTTAGCATACATATGAGCCTGTATACATAAAATTTCTGTTATCTTTCTGAAATTCCATAAAATGTACAACTTGGTTAAAATTAACCTATAGGATTTGTTCACACTTTGTCTTAGGTTGCTTTATACTAAAGAATATAGGTGTAACATATACACCCAAACACAACATCTCCCAATTTAAACCAAGCAATACCATTATTTCCTTTGATCACTTCAATCTCCTTCAGTCAACTGCAACATATCAATACGTGGATTTTGGGTTTCCTACCGGAAATCATTTTTTACTGAAATTCCTATCCCACACTGCACCACCGATGTACGAGTAGATATGCATCACTCCATGCATGCTCGCGGTTTAGTTCGCCTCCTTTAAACTACGCGCACATTTTGTGGCGCAAAAATTACAAGGCAATCAAAGAGTACTCGTTACTGGTAAAATTTATGTACAGCAAACGGTTTTCGCACAGTTATGACAGAAAAATGACCGTATGACACAAAACACCATAGAATATATATGCGCTATTTATTTTATCTACTCGTACATCGGTGGTGCAGTGTGGGATAGGAATTTCGGTAAAAATGATTTCCGGTAGGAAACCCAAAATCCATCCAAAATGACAGTGTCCTCCAAATGCACTTTGTGTCCTATAGGGTGTGCACATTAACTTTGAAGCTCACTGGGATTGGGTCTATGGTGTTGGTTTACCCGGCTTTTGAAGGATTGTTTTGTTTCACCTACATAGTTTTCATCACAGTCTGGGTGAGAACATTCAATGCCGTAGACAACATTGGATTTTGTTTTTCGGTTGTTTGTCCTTGACATTGACAAGCTTTCTGCAAAGTTTATTTACAGTTTTTTTGGGTGTGCACATAAACTGCAGAATTTTGAAGCTCACTGGCACTGGGTCTACAGTGTTGGTTGACCTGGCTTTTGAGGGATTGTTTTGTTTCACCTACATAACTTTCATCACAGTGGGGTGTGAACATTTGATGCCGTAGGCAATGTTGGATTTTTGTCTTTCGGTTATTTGTCCTTAACATTAACAAGCTTTCCGTGAAGTTATTTACAGGTTTGAAGGCAAGGAGATGCCGTAAGGTTAGTCCAGTATTTGATTCATATTAATGCCTTCTTTATTATTCTCTACTGGATGGCCTCATTCTTCCATGCCAAAAAAGGTATCTCAGTCTTAATTCATTGGGAGAGACCATGCTGGGCCTGTAAAAATATGTTTATTCTCATCCTTAAACATTTATAATTTCAAGTAATCTTTAACAAAATTTTCAGATCATTTGATTTGAAAATGACAAGACTGCTTATACGAAGTAAACAAAAACATAACAGGCATACACAACATTACAACTTTGAAGACACACACGTAGGCAGTAAACTGTGTTATGGCATGGACGTATCAGCCTATTAAAAATAATGTTAAATATACGCAGACTCCCACAGTGCAAGCCCGAATTGACCAGGCTGGAATCAAATATACGCAGACACCCACAGTGCAAGCCCTAAATTGTTGAATTTACACCAGGCTGGAATCAATGAAATTGTGTACATTTTCTTAGCTGATTACAAATGCATAGTAAACTTTCATAGCATATCCATTGAAAAAAACATTTTGCATTCACAAATGTGACAAAGCTGAAAATTTACAATTTTACAATGACACAATGGTCAGCAACATTCTACTACTGTGACACTTCCATGCTTCCAGAGTTGGTAATTCAAATTACAAAATATGTGAAAGAGATGAATTGTCCTTTCTTTCAGATCACTTTAGCCTAATTTAAAGGCATATAACAGATTCCATCAGTAAAATGTATTTGTTACTATAATGAAAGTATTACAAAAACAAACAAACAAAACTTGCTTAAAAATGATTCTCCTGGCATATGTTGCAACATTGAGTCAGCGGTTTTCTAACTACTATTCTGTTTAAAACCCCATAACCAACTTTATTTTTTTGACAAGTATGAAAGGAAATACGCTAGGTAAATGGTAACGGAAGCAAATAAAATTTTGCAAACTAAAAAGATATTAAACAGCTGACTTATCAACTTTAACTTTGCCTTTAAATTGACGGATTATATTCTACACACTATCAGATATTTTTTAGCATATACATGTAAGATATAAAATTATTACTCTTTAGTTATTAGCTGTACATTATACACTGTAGGTACCTACACAGCCGGATTCTTACTCATGTGATAGCCTATACCATCGCTGTTTGTCTACTATTTATCTATTGTTTGGCAGCAATTGTACATTACACACTGAGCCAATAAAATAGCTGCATGATATGTCTTCCCCACATCACCAGTTATTATACTTTGTTCATCACCTAATAGGCAAAAAATATTCGGCTTTTGTTTATCTGTGCGTGGAAATAATTGTTTTACACGGGCGCCTCTTGCAGCAAATGTGCGCCGTGAGTACATCACCCTCTGCGTCTGCTGCGGTAGTGTTGCTGGCAGTTGCACCGGCAATATTCTATATCAATTTTGTGGTGTGAAGAATCTTGCCTATTTGGTGATGAACAAAGTATAGGTGTACATTGCTGTGTCTCCTGCACAATACCTACCCTAATGGCTACTTTGTAGCTGGTAATAGGGGTGAGGAGGTGTTATGATGTCAGAGTACTGGAGTAGACATGCAAAACTATACCACTGACTGGTTAAGTGATAAATTAAGGGCACTATACATTTATTCTCAGTTTAACATTTTTTAATCATTTTTGAGGTAAGCAATAACAAAATTTGAATTGAATCGCAAACCCCTATAACATTGCACTTTTTATTCAAAAATAGATAGGCCAAAATATCTAAAACAATAAAATAGACGAGAAATACCGTAAGTGCTGAGAGCGAAATGCAGCTACTACCCGACCATGCAGACAACTCCTAGTGTACACCATCCATTCACCATAAAACACATATTCCTGGCCTGTGAGTGTATGTCTATTGGGTAGGCAGTCTGTGGCTATTCGGTAGTAATTATACAGCACCTATCAAGAAGAATCGGGCTGTGTATAGTCAATTACTCTACTTCCGTGCAGTTATGTCATAACCTTGACGCAGCTTTTACGCACGCGTCAAGATATGCCGTGTCTGTTTGCGCACGTAAAAACGCCGTCGCTTTAAGCCAGAGGGCGCAGTTTACTGGTGTGACCATAAAATCTCACGCTGACATCACTGCACGGAGGTAGAGAAATGGAGTATAGTTACATTTACAAATGATCAGATTTTAACATCCTTAAAACACTGCTCAATCAAGCAATTAAGCACCATACAATCACACTCAATTCTCACTTTTTTCCATCTATACAAAATGTTAAAAGTACATGGACACTGGCATGGATTAGCTTCATATGCAAAATATACACACAGTACTAATTTACAGTTCTAAGATCTTCTCATTATACAATCAAATGGGAGTACATGTTCAAATAACAACGTAGTAATGTTTCATCACACATAACAGAAATTTGCAACATTATGATGCTTGTAACTAAGAAGACACACAATGACAATCATCATCATTATAATATATTTTTGTTTTTACAAATGCAGAGTATATTTATGAATAAGTATGTTTTTAAAAATAGTATGGATTATACCCATGAAGCTATCTTATTATCTGTGTAGTCATCTGTGCATACACAATTGAAACCTAGGTCCACACACCCAGACCCAGACCTCCTTAAGGGTAAGAATACCCCTCGCCGCAACATTTTTTTTTTTTTTACTTCACTCACCTGTTCTTAAAAAATACCAATCCTGACCAATATTAGTACCACACGGAGGCTAATCAAATCCCTTTCATGTTGTAATATTTCTGTTATAAAAATTCAGGGATGTAAGTGGACATGCCATTAATTTCCTGAAAATTGATCCGGCCCTTGCCCCAGTGGCCAAACACTTGCACATGATGCTTAAATTTTATGTGGGAATTGTCCAAATAAAATGCTACACAGGCCTGTATGCAGGGGGGGGGCTGCACCCCCCAAATTCTGAGACTACAATTTCTCTAAATCTTCATCTAATTGGTTGTACAACACCTACTGAGAATGTTCCAGAGGTTTATTTGACATAAAACTAGAAAATACCAAAAACTAAGTTTTGAACTTAATTGCCTGCTATTCTAACCAACCCTATAGAAATGCATACTTGAATAAACTATAGTGTTTGATAGAAAAATACTAATTCATTTAAATGTATAAAGATGCCATTTTCACTTTGGGTGTGATTAAACAAATTGGTCTTTAGCCCCCAAAAAATGGGGACAAAAAATGTCCTCGTATCCCTTTAAAGTTTTAAAGGTGTCTTGTGTTTTCTCCCAGAACAAAACATGACCCACCATTTTGTATGTCAATGCAACATTCCCCTTACACTTCAAGTCAGCTTTCTCTCCCTCCATAACATATCTGAAATAAGATGGCAATATACTGTAAATTTTGCAGGGAGATTGGGCCCTATTTCCTTCCTTGCCTCTTATTCTGGCAACACCATACACATTAAGCCCCTTCTCACTGCATATTAAAATAAACTAAAAGCATCATGCTTGGCCAGTCAGCTACGGCAAACATGATCAACCTTGCGCTCATAACTAACTTGTAAATGTCATAATTTTTTATTTTGCCATAAAAGGTATGGGCAATAAAAACAGCTGCAACGGAACTACCAGGTATCAAAAAGTGCATATTGAATATGTAATCACTCATGCTACAGAGTGTCCCAAAATAAACTTATCCCTAAAAGTGGCCCAATATCTGGTCTTCAATAAACATATATGTAAATTATTTATACATATTTAACCAGAGCATCAATGATGCAGTAGCCTATAAGTGAAAACGCTTGTCATTTACAAAAATAAGCCAAAGTTTGTGCAAATAAATCAATGTGATCAAGTGTCATGTAAATGCACACTCTTATGCATTGGTTTGCAAGGGTTTAAACTCAATCTTATATAATTCTAAGCTGTCATATGATGTTAAGCCTCCCACCAACATGTGTAAACCTTTTGCTGGCAGAAGTAAATGTTGACCACATGGCTGAAAATAGACATCTCTGGGGGAAAATACTGTTGGCTCCCTGTAATACAAATTGCACTGGATAAGCTGGCTTCTGTGTCTTAAATCATACCTAGAACCGATAAGATCAGGTTATCGCATTAAACTGTATATATGTCATTGGACTTTGCCCTACAAACTGAGAGTATGTGAGAACTTCTACAGTTTGATCAGTCTGCAATAGGTAGGGAATTACTTGATCTTGAGATTTTGGCATCAAAAAAAGTTCATATTTTTCCCATTACCTCTGTGAAATTTAAGACCTGGGAAATGTTTGCTTTTGATGTAATGAACAAAAATGTCTCCAAATGTGGTAGACCACACTATCTCACACAGAGTGTTTAAAGGTGCGTGTTCCGATCGTCTTTGGGACCCCCTGATTTACCCGGAAGTTTTGATATCAGATGAAAGGCCGTATTTTTCTCATTGTTGTCTTGAAATATGAGCCCTCAAATCCATTTCATTGCCAAGATATAAACAAACATCCACCGAAGTAATGGTTAACCATCAATATTAGCACAGTATTGAATAGGGCTTTGCATTGCGCATTATTGCTTCTACCATCAAAACCGCAAGTTTGTTTCCCACGATACTTGATGGGGTGTATGTGCAAGTTCCAGGCTCTATCAAGTACAGAATAGGCATAAATCTGAACAAGCACCTTCAATGTGAAAACACTCATACGTGTACGTAGGCAAATCAAGATATTTTCATTTTCTTTGTGTCTATCAATCTAAGAAGGAAGCTCTTTTAAAAACAAAAATAGTGAAAATCAACAACATATTTTCTTACAACACACACAATTCCCTTGAATATGAAGCCTTCTATTCATAGTACAAAAGATTGTCCTCCGGTTCCTCAGCTTGATTTCTTGTGAAGTTCCAAGCACTCACTGACATTAGGATTCCAATTTGTGTTCTGCACCATCGAGATAACTTGTCCATCAGCTAGACAGGCTTTTTAATTTTATATCCACTGCCTTAGGGGTGATTTATTGATTGCGATGATGAAAGAGTGGAACACTTTGGTTGTGAATTTACATCCTAAATGAAACTTGTCATTCGCCACCTCAAGATCACATAGGTGACCTTGATACAGGCCTCGAACTAGAGATCACAGTGATTTGTTAACTTTTGTGATTTTTGTCACTGGTGAAATGTTCCTCTCTTTTTGTCATTGAGTTCAATAAATCACCCCTCAGACATTGTAGTTAAGTTGTTTCATCTGTGATGACTTTGGTGTGTCTTCAGAGTTGGTGTCGTCATAACATATCTGTAGGTAACAGAGAGAGAAGCAAAATGTAGAAAATTAAATCTCAAGTTTTCAGAAGGCACCAAAGTAAGTTGATGTACAGTGCTAAAAATGCATTAACAGTAAAATAGAAGTAGAAATTGTATTTCTATTTTTGTGAGAGATTTTGAGATGCAATCCAAACTAGGCATATTTATGGCAATAGAATTAAAATCAAAATAATGCTCCACATTGTTTGTCATAATCAGAGCAACACATGCACCATAATTGGTCTGTCTATTATTGAGCTGGATATATATAGCCTAATGCAATCATGTAGACATTTACAATTTCTTTGGTGCTTGTCCAGTTTAAATTTCGCATTTAAGCTTGATACGTTAATTTGCCTATCTAGATAGGGTATTACATACTGCATTGCATATTGATGTCATTTTGAGGTTAATATGCTTGTGTCATACCATGTTTTGCTACATTTATGCACACCTGTCAATGTTGCATATGTTCAATTTTTCTTACTGGGGGAGTACCACTAGTAACCGAGTCAACCACAGAGTATCATCATTACTATCTTACTTGGAACAGATTTATAAAAATTGAAAATCAAGTTTGCACTCAATGTTTTCATCTACCAATTGTTAGCCATTTTTTATGGCCACAGCTCACAGCCCACACCGGAAAAAGCTATAGTATACAGCTAAAGCAGGCGACCCAAAAATGCCATTTTCAAAATTTAAGGGAGATGTAGATTTCACACCTCTAATTACCCCTAACCCTATTGCTGTCCATTGTTATAATAAGTGACAGAAGGCCTCATCACTAAGTTCACCTAAAATGGCTGCAATTTTCAGCTAGATATCATTGTTAGGGTTCTGCTTAAAGGAATATATGTTAATCAGAAGTGTTCATCATTTTACTCAGATTTCTCAGGCCGAGTACATAATCTCTTTATGCTTCTATGCAAAAAGTCTGTGCTGGGTGGTGATTTCAATGTGTGCCAATTTCTCACCGGGAAGCTGGCCAACCCTTGCAATTTCCATGCTTGGCAGGCTAACACCACTAAGATTGACTGAAAAACCTAACATTCAAGGTACCAGTCACATGATAGAGAAGAAATTAGTTTCTTGATGGTGTTTTTGTACAGTTTAATTATAGAGGTGTGAAACCTGTATAGTCCTGTAACACAAAGCTGCATTAAGATGAAATCTGTTATTTTACAATTTGCCATTACATTTGTGGGCATTAAACTTTTTGATATTTTGTTTAACCAGGCCATGTGTAGAGCTGCTCAATCATTCCAGTTTCACACCTTCTACTCACACAAATGAGCTGCATTTGTGCAATAAATCTTGTCAGAAATTTGTTGAGTCTGCAGATGCACGTTGATTCCTATCTGATACAAACATGAATGTTATCTGATTTTGTATCCATTGGATTGCAACTATTCACTTCCACTGACAAAAATGTTAATGTAATTCTGACATTCTCAACGAATTTCATATATGACTAAGTAATACTACTGTTGGGAATTTACCAGAGGTCTTGAGGTAAAATTATAAATATAGAAATACTCTTTGTCATTAAATATAACAGATATTAAAAACATAATTCTATTAGATCTTAATCCTACACAAAGACCTAACTTCAAACATAATTGGCATTTTTATTAATATTCTTATTTACTTATGAGGGAGGAAATACAAATCTTTCAGACTTGCTTTTTGTGTTAATTATCCCAGCTAAAAATACCAAGGTAAAAATATAGTCAACATTATTGAGAATGACTACGACCAAGTAATACTAGCTTTTTACAAAATCGGTCTTACTTTATGTTCCTTTAGCAAAACACACATATACGCTTTTGGGCATGTATTTCAACAAAACTGACCAGTAAAAATATTCAGTTACATCCTTAGTTACATCTCTCTACAGAATTACAATCCCACAATATTCCCAACTTGTTACTTGTATATTTCAAAAATTCAATTCTGAAATCATCCTGCACCTCATTGAAGGACATATGACTGAAACACAGAGGCTACAAATATGACAAATACTTGGATTTGTAATATCCATTGAATCCTGATATATGGTACAAAAATACATAACCATATCTCCTATACAAAAGACATAACCCAACGTATAAACCAAGTTTGGTTCCAATTGAACTTCAACTTTTCAATTGAGGTCAATTTTACATTTGCAGCCTATCTTAGAACTTCACATGACCTTTGACCTGGGTATGTGACCTTCGACCTCATACACAAATGAGGGATCCCAAGTTGCACCTAAAAACCATGTTTCTTACAACTTGACCTCAGATGACCTCATCAATAAATGAGGGATCCCATGTTGCACCTATGACTCAAGTTTGGTTTAAATCCATTTAAGTATGCAGATATTACAGGCAAATGTTAACTGTTTTCCACACCAACAGACAACAGTGGACAAAGTGATCCCTATATGTCTTCCTGCCTTAAGGCAGGTGACAAAAAAAAAGTCATAGCCATACCTCCTAGGCCTATATAAAAAAACATAACCATAGATTTAGATTTTGCACCAAATTCCTGTAACTGCCAAACATGCATGTTACGCATCAGGAGAGTCAACCTTAACAACAACCATCTTGAAATAACTTATCAATTACACTTCAATTATCAAGGTTAATGAGCAGGACAAAGGCATCTCAATCCAAGATAGCATCGGATATTGATAAAGACTTGCATTTCATTTTTAATTTGGTTTGCTCGTATCCACAAGTCATTGGTAATGGCTTTGTGGTGGTCTCAGGATTTGTTCAGCTAGTGTGCGTATCAGGGGCCGCGTGTATCCATGATACGGACACTCCTAACATGGCCCACTATTGAGGTGGGGCGGATTGGAACAGTCAGGGGTTTACACCCTACTCTTATTTGATCTGAATGCGATGTACATGTACAGTTGTGAACTCTCTGATAACGGGACCGACGGCTAACGTCCCCTCCGAAGGACGGGCGGGATTGCTTTAATGATCCATTTGCCCAAGTCCAAGTGAACCCATGGAGGAGCGCGGTTATTCTGTATTAAATCAATAGTGGTATACAGATCAAATCAAGAAATTGATAGTACCAGAAAAATCCCAGCAAGGCAACGACCCCCAACAGGGATAGAACCGGGGAATTTTGATGGTAAATTGAACCACAGGCATGCACCATAACCGCTAGGCCACACTCTCCATTTTAAGGTATATTGAGTGGTAATCACCATTTAATTTTTCAATGTGCATTTTTAGATAACAAAAGTATTTTGTACACAAAATATGTAATTGAGTAGATGTTGCTATCAAACATCAATACTTGGACTTATTTTAAAGACACTATCAGTGATTTGCTAAATTAGCAAAACGAAAAAATCAAAAATCAGTTTCAGCATGTTACGTAAACAAGTAAAGGTATCCTAAAATAACCTGCCAATGATTAAGACCAGGAAGCCAACCTAATACGGACAGAATCGGAGATGTAGTCATTATGTCCGAACGGACACTTACTACAACACGTAATTGAATGGAGAATCGTATCTGGAACATCTGCCGTTTTTTTCTTCCTTTCTTTCAATTCTACTGGTGGAAAAGGTAACTTATAAGAATTCTACAGAATTATCCTTAACTTTGAAGCTATTCTGCAAGTTTCAAATATTTTTCAAAGCACGGATAGTGTCTTTAAATAAATTTGACATTTACATTATTTGACATCACACAAAAAGTACAATACCATACCCATACACTTCATCCCACTAAACCGCCGCATTATAGCCAGACCAATTCACATGCATTATTATTCATACAAAAATGGTAGAATGTTGGCTTTAATTACTAATTAATCTCAAATATTATATTCATGTTCACACAAAGCTGGGTCTAAAGCAAAATGAATTATAAGGGCCAGTATTCTCATTTCTAACGTTTAGGGGAATTGAAATGTATAAGCATACCAATTTAAAGCACTGAACCTAAGAAGACGGCGAAATGAGGAGTGTGCTTGAAACAGCATTTGTGTTGTTACTTCTGAGCCAGGTTTCCGAGTCATTCAAGTTGGATCAATACGAAATGGATGGGCCTGTTAAAAGCATGACCTACATATACATGTAACATGTATACCCCAGGTATATCTATGTCCAATTATCTTTGATAAATGGTTAATTAGTTTTTAAAACATGAAATACAGGAAATTTTCCTCAACAAAACATTTACCTATTAACAATAGCTTAAGCTACCATTTATGGTCCCATAGCATCTAAAGACCCACTACGAGATTTCAAATTTTGTGTGTCAGTGCACGTTTGAATTAATAAAGATAGTCATGATGTAAACCCACAGGATGAGTGTAAGCTAGCCCAATAGAATGTGATGTACATTGGTACCCACATAACATTTGTTTTTGTTAATTTCTTTCAAATGAAAAATAATATGCTGATTCAGTTATTTTATGAAAGGATTTCAGTGATAGAAAAAGCATAAGTTTAGTATGGTGATCCAAGGGGATGAGATTGATGATACCCTAAGACATTATACTGGGTGCTTATCTCTGTTACATATTATGCATATTTATTAAGGATAGGTGCTTTGAATAACACATGTATGTATGTAGACCAAGAAAATTAAGGTTTAGCCTATATTTTATTTAGATGGTGAGAAAGTTGAATTATAAGAAATCTTACTTCAATGGCAAATTTGTTTTTTGGACTAAATCATATTGATGAAAAGAAATTTATAAGTATGAAACTATCTTGAAATAGTTTCACATGCAGTCTGAATTCACTCTGAAAGACCTTATGTTTTGTATAGCACAAAAGGCATAATTACATTATACACCTATTCTGTATAATGTACTTATTCCATTAGGCACACGATATAACATAGGAGCGAAGCGTATAATGTAATTATGCCACACAAAAATCAGTATTTGGGAATTTCACTACAAAATATGACTTGCCCTGAAAATTTGATTTGCATTTCTAGTTAGTTAAACCTATCGCGCTGGATTATGATTACGTATCCCTTAAGTACGTACTGTTTTAATTCACATGTCTTTATTTAAAAACATTTTTTTTAAACAAAGTATGAATACAGCATGACATAATGTATTGATTAAAGAAATGCCCAGACTAATATCAGTAGCTTTTAACAATCCCCAAAGACCGTCTCAAAAGCCACGATTTATAAGGTTAAAGTCTGAGATAAGAGGGTTGTTTGAAATCAATCCCAGATGCATAGCAATGGCCTTGTTACTGTACTCTACTAAAGATATGTCAGTACTTAGGGATAAAAAGTGTTCCAAAAAGTGTAAGAACCACAGCAATTAATAATAAGGATAAAAATTACCTAAGGCCTAACGCTTTCTGGGACAAAATGAGCGTTAAAAGTCAGGTTTTCATTGGTAAAAAAGAATAGGATTTTTGGGCATTACATGACCCTATTGAGGTCGAGATTTCTGGTGCATTGTGGGATTGACTCAATATGCCTTGGTCTGAGATGGACGGAAGTAATGTGGTCAGGCAAAACACAACAAAGTAGTGAGTCTGAGTCACATCCAAGTCAAAAGCTTTGTAATAGGAAAAGTATGAATAGCAGGAAATTTTGACAAAGGGGTTAGGTTTTCGCACTCAGAACTGCTAATTCAGTAGTGTGTGCCAAAAAGTTAGAAACAAACAAACAGGACAACAAGAACAGGCACACACACACACAGACTACCCCAGGACAAGATCACACCATACCCCTGGCCATGAGATAAATATGGAAATGCTTTGAAATAGTACACCAACTTGAAAAATAATTACGTTTAAAATTTAAAAACTAGCTTCTGAAAGTTTTCTTTTCAATGCCATTAAACTAGAGGACATGTGCGCGAAAGAGCACGACAACTAGCCGTGGGGATAAAATGACTTGACCCCCATACGAGCACAAATTTGTGAAGAGCCTGAAGCTCCTTCATATGCACTGCGGTCACGTGACCATGGTAGCTTGCAAATGACAGATATTAATTTTTGAAGATTTTTCACATTAAGACCGGAAGTGACCCTTTAATAACTGGACACCCTGTGTGCATAACTTTGGTGAAGGGTCTCAAGCTGCTCCATAGTCATGGGTCAGTGACACATGATCCTTGCAATAAGCAAATATGAATTTTTGAAGATTTTACATTCAGACCGGAAGTGCCCTTTATGACCCCCACTGAACCTTCGATCAAAATTCTTGTACACCCTATAGGGGCCTTGAGTCAGCGTTCTCTGAACAAAGGTCTTGTGATTATAAGCAATGATTTGTGGAACAAGAAGAATTAAGAATTTTACGAATGCCTTTCAATCGGCCACTGACTGGACCCCAATCGAGTACCAACGTAGTGGTTTGGGTCAGTGGTTCTTCTGATGACATCTGGTGATCATGCATTATTCTGTGTAGAAGGCTTTGAAAGTTACCGAAAATTTCAAAGATGCCCTTAATTGGTCCACGTGACTTGACTCAAATCTGTGTAAACCAGATAGGGGCTTGGGTCAGTGGTTCGTCTGACAATTTTCATGGCAATCGGAAAAACCGTTTGGTACTAGTAGCATTGTGAATGTTGCGGTCGGAAAGAAGAAAGAAGAACGCAGTTACATACAAGGACCTAGCCGTGCTTAACACACGGTAGGTAAATATCAATACACAAAAATAAGATCGATTCAAAAGAATTAGTAAAAGCAACCCGCAAGCTTAATTTTGCAGATGATCCATTTGATAACTCTTCCAGCTAAGGATTAATTCATTAATATTTTTAAAAACATTTGCTAATAGCTTTATAAAGTCAGTCAGGGAGCTAATTATCAACGTAACCATATACCTCATGCTTGGCATTTTATAGTAATGGAGGATTTGTACATGTACGGTAGCATTCAGCTTGCAATATTGTTCCGTTTGCTGCCTGCTGTTGAAAAAACATCGCTAGAATATTACAAGTAGAGCATCCAAGCATCCTCGTATTTGATGTTTAAGGTATAATGACTGCGTTTTGTGGAGAAACCCTGACCCATTGCTTGAGAGGGATACAGATAACAGGATGTCCTACACCAGATTTATGTGTATGTATTGTATACACAGCCATTTGAATTGTGCAACACTTAGCGCTGCTTGAATAGACTTCCTAAAAACCCAATCTGGAGGGGAAAAATTTGTGTCTGAAGAAAGAAAGACGTAATATATAATTACCAAAATTAAATATTATATGAACTTTTTTACTCTTTATTCCTTCTGGATTGTTGTCATTTTCAGAGTTCTCTCCATACCAGACTGTAGCTTTAAATATGGCCATTTTTTAACACTGGATATTTTAATGAATTGGATTTGTACATATTAAAGGGGGGCATTTCGTGATCCACCAGCTGTCCCCCGACTTGCTTACAAAAAGTGAGATTTTTATATCATCTGAACCAGTTACATTAGCAAATCATGTGTACAAATTTGAGTGCAAATTCTGTGATATCTGTGTCTGTGTATTGTGTGTGTTGCATGCGCAATTGTGCATGGCGCGCATATGTGTACGGATATACGGACTATGTGGAGATCAGGGTTAAGCCCGCTTGTACGTTTTAAAAATTTGAGGGGGGATACAGCTTATTAATGTATTAATTCTCAGAGACAGCCCAATACCAATACCCTAATTAACATATTATTGAATAAAGCGAATTTAGTATATGGCACTTTGATTCCATGAGGGAGCCTGGCATCCAAACACACACTTTATACAATTGTCTAAGCAAGTGGTTCATCTTAACACAGTTAGCAAAAAAAAAAATCAGCAACCCCCATAAAACCGTCAAAATGCGGATTCAAATTGTGTAAATCCCCACAAAACACTAAATTCAAATTGAAACGTTGGGCATTTCAGGGAACTACTTAATTCAACAACAATTGTATTTGAAATCCTGCAGTGGACTGTATTATGTATGGATATTGGTACTATGGTTAAAATCCAAGTAGCTTACTCTTATCTCGTGTTACACAGAAGTCTTGGTATAGGTATTTATATAGGTCCGACAACTAGCGATAAGGATTTTCAAATCATGGTGGAGAACCGAACGGGTTTTCAGCAAAGCATTGCTAAGCCATGGATCTAGCATGGCCGAAATGTTGTTATGATTTACCTAACATAAAGCCTTACCTGTAAGGATTTAATCGTTTACCTTGACGGTAGGGGAGGGCCAGCATCTTATACCCAATACTAAGGCCGAGTTTAACTCACTGTCCGTGTTGCAATGAATGTCCTTACCCCTTGGGAAATTTTTTTATTTCACCTTTTTTTTTATTACAAGGGGGAAGTCAGATTTACCATTAACCCATGTCATCAGCTGAATGCAACGAATATTGCTGTATTGGGATCACTACAACACCTCCTCTACAGCGATCTGGTTTACTTCCCAACATTGAATAAGCCGTTACCCCACTTATACCCTTGGAAGAGTGAGTAATTGGGTAAAGCGTATTACTCAGAACATAACACATTGGCCACAAGCCTGGCTTCAACTCACAACATTGGCGTGTGTGCACGGGCACTTTACACCCCACTGGTAAAAAATGTAGTGGGATCGCGACACCTCCTCTACAGCGAGTCTGTTAACTTCCCAACCTTGAATAATGCCGGTACCCAACTTCTACACCTGGGAAGAGAGGAGCAATTGAGGTAAAGCGTCTTACTCTAGCGCAAACACATTGCCACAGCAGGCTTTCAACTCACAACATTTGGCGTGTGACACGGGCACTTTACCCACTGGTAAAATGTAAATGTTGCGCCCACAGGCGGAGTGGCCATACCTCTCTGTCTTTGGCGTTTGGTCCAGACTCCATCATATCATGTTGCTGTGGGGGGGGGGTTGCCGTTCCTCCCGCACAGCGAGTCTAATGTTTTACATTCCCAGCATATGCCGGTACCCATTTATACTCCTGGGTGGAGAGAGGCAAGCGAGGTTAAGTGACTTGCCCAAGTGCACAACACATTGGCGACAGCAGGGCTTGAACCTACAACCTATGCTTATGAGGCGAACGCTGATCAAACTGTACCACATGTGTCCTCAAACTGGACCACGTACGAATTCCAAGGGAAAAACATATGAAGTAAATAACATAATTACTCCTGGATACACATTTAAATATTTACAAACATGAGAATGTATGTACAATAGGAATTTCCCAGTTAATGCAAGAGGAACACAAGTGGCACATTCATTCCTCTCGTAATTCAAAGGAATGAGGAGTGTTTACACTGTATGCCCTTTAAATGGAGGAATTGTTTTGTTGAAAATGGATGAAACTTAATTTGCCCTGCTTTAAAGGCTATATTCATGTTTTACTTATTGCTCCCAAATAACTGGATGAAAATAACTCACTATACAGTAAAACAAATGTGAAGGCTATGGATAATTTCTTCCCAAATTTGCCAGGGTTATCCCAAAATTGAGCACAACCACAGCCACGAATGAGATGTTTTAAGATACCAACAACTTGGCAACAAGGAGATTCTCAAAGTCTCAACACAGCTGACAGCTAGATATCACATGGGATGGTTGCAACATATCAAATTTACATGCTCCTTATCATTCGTTGTGTGATTGGGTTGTTCCATAGTGAGGATGAGAGCGACCTCTACCTCCCATAGCTCATTTCCCTGGCCTTCTTTCCTAGTTCTTTTCCATTCTCAGCATTTCAGTTGCCTAGGTTTTAGTGGTTTGCCATCAGATAATTTGACTAGGTAGGGTTAGAAGCCCTGAGACGATCAGTGTCAATGATACCAACAACATCGACCCACATGGATATACAATGGTTGGTGGCTCGAGTGTATCCCCATTTGATACAGTATGGGTGACAACTGGACCAAATGCTGAACCGTTTCCTTTATATCCTTTTAGACTGTATTCCATCTGAGTAGAGTAGTGGAACCTTGGTGGGAACAACACAGCAGAAAGTCTCTTTAGGTTGTCCACTGCATCCAGTATCATCTCCAGTCGTCTTGACTTTGTCTTGCCATTGGATATAGATAAGCCTGGACGAGAGAAAGAGGTCGATGCTGCGCAACTTTCCCTCACTGTAAATCAACTCATGCGCAAGTCATGACATTGCAATTATTTTGAGGATTTTTATCCTTTGAATTATTTGTCTTGTCATGGTCATCTTCAACACTGATGGATGAACACGAATATGGTTATGAATCTCAGCAACAACAAATTCAGTAACAACCCTGGTCAGAAATTCCTTTGAAAGATTAAAGGTGCTTGTTCCGATCATATTTGGGTCTCCCCTCATGACTTACCTGGAAGTAGTATCAATTTTGATATCAGATGAAAGGTCATATTTTTCTCATTGTCCTCCTGAAATTCAGCTTTCAAATCTATTTCTTTCCCAAGATAGAGACAAATAACTGCTGTCTTATGGTTAACCATCAATATTAGCACAGTAGTGCATGGGGCATTCCAATAATGCATTATCGCGTCTACCATAAACCACAAGTTGCTTCACACGATACTTGGTGGTGAGTGTATGCAACACAATACACATAAATAAATTTATATGAACAAGCACCTTTAAGTGTGTAATTACGCATGTGTAACTATAATTAGAAAACGGTTGTACATGTATTAGTCACTAGATTTCTGTATGCGCATTCGACCAATCTTCTGCTCAGAGTAAAACTGAGTCCCCACAGAACAAGATAAACATAAATCAAAACAATCACCTTTAAGATTCAAAATAGTATAATTACGCTTATATTAGTCTAAAAATTAGTCTTGTATTCGACCAATCTTGTGCTCAGAGTCCCACAGGGCTATTAATCTAAAATATAATCAGCATGAAACTTGATGTGATATTTGTGTAACTTGATCACACGTACACAAATGAAAGTCCAACAACAAGTTTCAGTAGGGCACTACTGTGACGCAATTAGCAACTTTTAACAAGTTCATTGGCCCAATGATAGTGGCTTGTTCAAAGGTTAGTGGATTGTGTTAGTTTTACCACACTTGTTCAATAAACACCATCATGGGTCAAACAATATGGAATTTGATTTGACCATAATCCAAATATTTTATTGCTGTTCGATACATACTTATATACATTGATTTTGATATGAAATAATATAATTATTATTATTACACAAGTACTGACTTTCAACATAAGTACATGTATTGTTACATATTGGTGTTATTACTGAAAACTTGGTTAATAAAGTTCTAAGAAGTCTTATTAAAGGCAATGTGCACCTACTGAAAAGTCTAAAGATTCCATAACCAGAATTAAAACTATGTTATACAATGACAATGCTATCTGTATCATATACTTGAAATAAAGCAAGATTTCAGTTACAACTTCCAATGTCAAATTAATGCCAAACAAGATAATGACAAAATAAACTGCAGTACTTCAGCATAAATATAGGTCAAGCCCAAGGTCAGGTCAAAGTCAATAAAAAATTGTGATCAATACAATGTAAAGGTTAAAAAAAATTAAGTTTGTTTCCAATTGGTAGTCCAAAAACCTATAAGCAAAATGCATTTTTTTTATTTTTAAATATTTTTAAAAGGATTTGCCCCAGAAATGGCTCAAATCGGCCAAATGATAAGTTAAACAATTGCAAATCATATTTAACAGTTAAATCATTGGTTTATAAAACAAAAACATCGATTTGGCATAACTTTCATATTTTATAAAAATCTGTAAACCGCCAAAGGCGGTATGGACGGATTGCTTTTTCTCCCTAGGGTATGTGCAGCTCTGGGGCGTTGAATAATATGGGTGTACATTGTGTATGTATAGTCTATACTTGACTCAAGAAGGTGAAGTTTTTCTACTCTAACTCATCTAGAAAAAAAGATTTGACTTTTTTGGGAAATGTTTACCTTTTTTGACATTTCCCCACCCCTGTCAAACCCAGAGGAGGACCCTGGGGAAATAGATTCCATGGTTAGTAGGGGCTTGTGTCCTCCTACAATATATCTAAGTTTGGGTACTCTAGCTCATCTGGAAAAAAGTTATGGCAAAATGTTTACCTTTTTTGTGAAATATTGACTTTTTTTACATTTCCCCACCCCCTGTCAGACCCAGGGAGGACCCTGGGGTAATGGATTACATGGTTAGTAGGGGGTTGTGTCCTCCTACAATATATCTAAGTTTGGGTACTCTAGCTCATCTGGAAAAAAAGTTATGGCAAAATGTTTACCTATTTTGTGTAATGTTGACCTTCTTTGACATATCCCCACCCCCTGTCAGACCCAGGGGAGGACCCTGGAGGAATGGATTACATGGTTAGTAGGGGCTTGTGCCCTCCTACAATATATCTAAGTTTGGGTACTCTAGCTCATCTGCAAAAAAAGTTATGGCAAAATGTTTACCTTTTTTGTGAAATGTTGACCTTTTTTTACATTTCCCCACCCCCCTGTCAGACCCAGGGGAGGACCCTGGGGGAATGGATTACATGGTTAGTAGGGGCCTGTGCCCTCCTACAATATATCTAAGTTTGGGTACTCTAGCTCATCTGGAAAAAAGGTTATGGCAAAATGTTTACCTTTTTTGTGTCCAGACACACACACGTCCTTACATACATACATCCATACATCCTTACACACATCCAGACATTGCCATTTCATAAGCCGGATTTTGCTACGCAATCCGTCCAAAAATGAAATCTCTGAGATATATTTTGTCCAAAAAAAAAATGCAAATTTTTTCAGTAAATCAAATAAAAAAGAAAATATGGTAAAAATGGCTCCAAAATCAAAATGCATGTGGCCTACTGGAAGCAAACATTTTTTGGCCTAATATTCATCTTTTTAAACTGCAGTATATTTAGCATTTGTTGTTTGACTTTGTTCAGTCATTTTATAATTGAGACCCCCCCCCTCTTCTCATGAGTTCTAATCCATGAAAAATACTTGTATAGCATAAGTATGTATACATGCTCTGCCTCATACGTATTAATTGACCCAAAAAGCAAATACAAATTCTAATAAGATTCAGGCCCCCAATGACATGGTAAATTTACAAACATGCCATCATTTAATATAACAGTACCATACTCCAAAGTCATCAAACTGTATTTCATATCAATTTATCAGTTCCAATTACATCAATATTGCTAAAAATACGCTTTTAAAAATAAGTTATTTTGACCTATACCCATGTCTTCTATACAAAAAACACACATATTGTGGCAGGGAAACTATCACAATTTAGGAAAATGAAGAAAAATGGTTGTCTCATTGTTGACATTTTAACACTTTTCTTTAGGTTTCTTTTCGAGGGTGTTGTGATTAGGGATTTAGTCATCAGAAAAATACAAGACCAATTTGGCTACACAACAGCGAAAAATTTTTAAAAAAATGAAATTCTATGCCTTTATTCAATAATTAAAATACAGTATTTTTACTTTCCTTCTATTTTCTAAGATACAACTTTTTTTTACGCCTTATTCAATGCATTAGTTAGTAATCATTATTGTATTGCTCACAGACTGCATGTAAATAACATCAAAGCATTAACACTTTTTCAGAACATGGCACCTAAAGGCCGACTCTAGATTCCCGAGGATACGCCCTCAAAATTTTTTGACAAATCATTTTTTTGCATATCCATATTGCTTCATCCACGTACTAATCACTGTGTGACGTAGCTAAGCTCAATTGATGTCCTTCATGTAGTAAAATCACCACTTGTTTTTCAAATTCCGAATCCCAATTTTGTTGTATACACAGCGGTCCTGGTAACACGCAGGGTTCCTCAATACGTCAGCCCGTGGGCCCAACAGGCACGCCAACATTGATTTGGGCCCTCGACTTGCTCTAAAATAAAAGGGAAACATACGAAATTCAGGTGTATTAGCCCTCAAGTGTGGGACCTTTCAAATATGTGTTGGCATTCTCTGGCCTTCATCTAATATAGAGAAAACCCCTGTTTAATCATCAAAACAAAAAATCTTATCCATCTCAAAATTTGGAATTGGAGTATTTAGCTACATCACTATTTCAATTAATACAGAAAAAAAATATATTTTCAAAATCTCTGAGTCGGCCTTTAATACATAATTACAATGATTTGGACTGAAATAGAGCATATGGAGTATAATCACATGATTATTACCAAATGGTTATCCCCTGAGTTCTACCACCATTTCTATTGGTTGTAACTGAGTGTAAATTTATTTTCCCAATCAGAGCCATGGTAAGAAAATTTGTTACAGATATATAAAGGTCTATTCTGATCTCGTTGGTTATTGCATGATGTAAGCATGTTATAATAGACTGTTGCCATGTCAACTGGCTTCACACTCTTAGTAGACCACTGTATCACATTGATCACAAATCCTATGGCATATCATAATTCGGAACAGGTGCAAGAGCCAAGGCTTGAACCATAACCATGGCAGGGATACCCTAATAAATCGGATAGGACAACTCGATCAAGAGAAATGGATGCTTATTTTTTTTTGGGGGGGGTGGGGGGGGGGGTTTTTTTTTACTGCACTGATCTTGCATGAATCTTTACTTTATAGTTTTCGCCCAGCGACGTGGCGTTATTATGCTACGTCATCCCCGGTTTACGTCATGAGTACGTTTATGCATAAATAATTAGTATCTTATCGAAAATGGTGGCTCTATCACCATCGATATCAAATTTCCTAGTGGGCATTTGTTAACAGTGTCAACCGCCTGCCAATGGTTACTAACATACATAATCAGCGAAGATCAATGTTTATCATATAATGAGTCCAAAAGGACACTGTAGCAAAGGTGGTAGACCTCAGAGGTATTAGTAGCACACGCACACTAAGAGAACCCCAAGTGCCTCAGGCTCATTGAAGACTCATCAGTTGTTTCATGGCAATGATTTTTTGGAGATTGAAACACTGGTGATGCTCTGTGGCTATTATTACTTCTGACAAAGTGAAGTGCATGCAATACACCTGGTGTGAACGATTCAACAGGGGATGTTGAACACAAATCTTTGCTCGCTTCAACTAATTGCACATCTTTTTTAAATTTTAAAGCAGGTTGCGGAGTGGCCATCTTGCTTATTAAGGTTTACCTGGAGCATATTGACATATAGATTTTGTCCAAGAATTTGGATTACAACTTACACGTATGATGAACATGTTGGTGTCCTTTCATGTATAAGAGACAGAGTTGGCCTGGTGCACGGACTTTAATGAGGGCTATGTTAGCTCAAATAATTAAGCTGTATAAACACTCAATAGATGTCTTTACCCGAGACTAATTCATAGAAATACTCCAAAATGCTGACCAAAAAAAAAAAACAACACTTTATTACATTTGATCCCACCCCAAATAAAAACAATTAAGATTCATGAGTCATGAAACAAGATACAAAACTGGAATTTTGCAGTTATTGTGACTTGTGTGCTTGATATATAAAAAGAAAATGCCAGAATGGGCTTTTTATTTGTTATAGCCAATCAAACAATATTTTATTATGTATATTTGGTGATAATAGAAAACAGAAGAGCTTTGTCTCCAAGGTTTTGAGCAACTGAAAATTATCACTTTTTTTTTCTTTAAAACAAAAGTGATTCTCAAATGGCTCAAATTAAAATAGCTCTAAACTTATATTTCCAACAAACTATAATGTGATGAACTTTACGTTAACTTAAATGTTGCTTCGAATTTGAAGTCCCAAATATGCAAATGACCTCACCTAACACTTTCCTGTGTATCTGCAGGTGCGCAACTCAAATAGAATCCAAAGAATAAATGGGGGTTATTGTTGACATAAACAGGACTTTTCCATTTTCAATGATGAAAACAACCAATAAATGGCATTCAAATCTATTTTTACCTTTCATGAAAATTGAATTATAATGGTTGTTGTTTTGCTATTGATGATAGGGTCACATGTTCTTACCCTTTTTTTTCAAAACAGGCAAGAATGTTAAGCTCTCTGTTACTGATTTTAAAAAATGCATTTGGTACATGGTACTTTTTCCAAACAATCAAGAAAAGCAGGCTGTACTTTTAATAATCAGCAAGGTTTGTATCATACCTGTTTATCCTGGTTTAACAAAACACATCATAAATGATGTATTGACAGGAACCCAATATCAGTTGAAAATGTTAAGGAAAAGGAAAAAATGTTGAATGAGATCACCCCATGTCCTCAGCATTAGGTACTATGCATGCATCCCTAAAAATCTCAGTATTTTGGAGAAATTTGCAAATGCATGTTTCAAAAAAAATAAACTTCAATGGACTCATATTAAAGTAAATTGTGCAGAAATGAATGGAGAGCTGTAAAATTCAATACGAGTTCCAGTATTGCTCATCTACCAAGGACACAGTTCAAGGGGGTGTGTACTCGTACATCATTGACATGAATGACCTTGTGTGATCTGGGTATCAATATCATACCCAAAAAAAGGGGTGTATTTTATAATAACATTGGGAAGGCAGGCAATGAAACTGTGAGAAGGATTTGTGAGATGTTTTTACTGGCTGATAGTGATTATTGACAAGATATTGCTGTACCATATTTGACAGGACTAAAAATTTGTCATGTGATTTTTAGATGTTAACACTGGTTTAATATGAAACTCATTTTGAGGGGATGTACCTTTAATGTGTCTAGTTTTATCACTTAATTAAAACCTTCAATATCTTTTTAAATAAAACAAAATCTGTGAATGAATTGAAATTGGTTAATCAAAAGTTATCTGGAAGAAAATGAACTCCTGAATGCTGAATTGGATTATGACTGTAATGGTTAATGTAACACTCTTGATCATTACTGGTGAAATGTTTTGGCATGGACAACTAAATGACATTAATTGTGGTAATTATAATTGTTTACTCACGTTTTTCACTATTCTGCCCAAATGGGGATCGCAATACTGTGAACAAATAACCATCATATTCAACTTGAATAACAGGAGACAAAATGGCAAATTCAAGCACTACGCTCACAAAAACAAAACATCCAAAAACTAACAAATGACATCCATAATAAGCACGTGTGATAGAGCTAGACAGAGCACTCAGTGTTGAAGAACCGGTGAAGCAGATTGAAGTGAAGCTGGTGGAGAAGAGGCTGCTTGCTGACAACTTTCAGCGTGAAAACATCGAAGAAATGCAGGTGTGCTTACTCTCAAATTTAATATTATTGTAGTCTCTTAAGCAATGATATATTCCATTGTGACCAGGGGCGGCGCCAGGTTAATCATAGAGGGCGAAACATCTAGGGGAACGAAAACACTACAAATGAACTCATTTTGGTTTTAAACCCCTAATTTTTGTGCCAAAAACCCGTTTTCCTAAATTTTGAAAAATCTCAGGGGGGCGGACGCCACCTGCCCCCCCCCCCCAACCACCACCTGGCGCCACCCCTGATTGACTGAAAATCAAAATGTTACGCAGCGATGCTCATGGAGCAGAAATCAATCCCTCGAGACAGATGAAGAATATCATGGGCTTTTATAGAGCAGGAGCAGCATATCATAAGCATAAGGTCCTTATTTAAGGAGTGTTTCAGCCGACACATCTAAGGTTGACACTTTGGTATTAGTTAGTGGACCCTCTATATCAATGCAAGGTAGTTAGTGTATCAAATTGTGGTTAACTTTTTCAATAGGGGCCAATTAAGGTTGCACAGGGATCAACTTTTAAACTTCTCCAAAAAACATGTTGAAACATTTTCCATATTCCCGGTCTAGTCATAAGGATCCAAAAATGGATAGTTTGTACCACTTACAA
The DNA here is from genome assembly GCA_023653785.1 of Ophioderma brevispina. Taxonomy (NCBI): domain Eukaryota; kingdom Metazoa; phylum Echinodermata; class Ophiuroidea; order Amphilepidida; family Ophiodermatidae; genus Ophioderma; species Ophioderma brevispina. The sequence goes on from JAMKCH010069093.1 coordinate 107,625, forward strand.
CTATTGGTTTTGGAGTATAGAGTAAAATACTTAAACGGTAAAAAAAGGTTAATCTCAATTGTTATACCGGAGACATTGACAGTTTACTCTGTTTATATTTTTAAATACTTGTTAAATTATTGCCTGAGGAAAGAGGACTCCAAAAAAGGATAGTTTTGGTTATGTCAAACGTTTACTTACGGATTCAAGGTCAGAGAAGGTCAAAACACCAATTGGTTATGGTGCCCCATGACATATTTTGGTAAATTCTGTAACTTGCATGCAGATGCTTACAAACTATTCCTTATTTGACACATGAAGCTAGATGAACAATTGGGTCATTTTTACCAGAATTGGAGCAATTTCTGATTTTGACCCGTTACAAATGGAAATTGACCTTTTTTTACAATTTTAGCCATTTTACCCAATAACTCTAAACCAATGGTCATAGATGGTACAAACTATTACATTTTTGAATCCTTATAACAAGACGGACAATATGGAATAATTTCAACATGATTGGAGTACTTTAAAGGGTTGACCCCTATTGAAAAAGTGAGTGGACAACCACATTTGAGGACCACTAATTGCTAAAGAGGAGTCCATCTAACTCTAAAGGTGTCAAAGTGAGATGGTAGTGGGACATTGAACGATTAATGTTTGAACAAAGGTCCGTGCTCCCGCTCTATTAGCGTAAAGCTACCAACTGAATTTGCATGTAACTTTAATGATGCCACATGGACCTTTGGGTCAGGTAAAAAACATCATATGGGTGTAGCCATTAAAGGTGCTTGTTCCGCTTTGTGTCATTGTGGTCTTTACTTGATATGAGAGCCTGACACTTGCACAATGTGCCCCATCAAGTACCGTGTGAAAATATTGCGGTTTTGATGGTAGATGCCATAAGATCATTGCAAAGCTCTATTTAATACCGTGCTAATATTGGTGGTTACCATTAAAATGGCGGGTTTTTTTTTTGTTTATTATCTTGGGAATGAAATGAATTTGAGGGCTCCAAAATTTTCTGGACGACGATGAGAAAAATAAGGCCTTCTTTCTGATATCAAAATCGATACTACTTCCGGGTAAATCAGGGGGTCCCAAAAACGATCGGAACACACACCTTAAGCACCAGGGTCCACTTGTTACCACGATGAATTTCAGAACTATCTACAACAGAACTGAAGTGAACTTTATTAACATATAAACAAATTGCTAAGATGTTGAATTAATCTGGTTCACCAGTGATCCAGGGTCTCTAAATGGCTACAGCATTGTTCAAAATTGGAATTGTTAATACAGCTATTTTTATGTCCCACCCTTGTAAGGATTCTTGTTTCATTGAAATTCCACAACACTAGAACTTTTCCATTAACTTCAGAGAAAAGTTTTACAATGGCATATCAATGAAGTACTTTCTTAAAATGCATCTAATATGACTTGTACAAACATTATTGGCCCCAGAATTTGTTGACAAGAAACATAAGAGAATTCCATTGTAAACTAAGACATAATACATGCAGTGAAAATTATACAAAATTGTTACATTCAACAATTGGTGTATGCAATATGTGATTGGCATTCAGCAGTGATGCAGATTGCCTTAGTACAGCAAACCCTATTGGTAATGGTCAAGCTAGTATTTCTGAAAACTATTGCAATTTTAATTGTAAGTGGATGTAGCATTTGACACAAATAGAGGTGTGGTACGTACCGGTATATATTCCACTGAGTATGAATGAAATTTTTTACTAATACTGTTTTTGAAAAATCCACATGGCAAATCGAAGACAAAATATGAGGTCCTCTTATGGTGACCACTATATTCCACATTATCAAAATTGCTATTTATCAAATATATATTGCATTTCAATAAGCAATGCAATTAAATCGGTCATCAGCTCCTCGTCCTTAGGGTACTGCAGGTCATCTTTGATATTTCAAAAATGAACAGAGGCAGTGAAAACAAAAGGGCAAAGTTTATTGATTTCAAGGCTTCAGAAAATAGTATGAGCGGGTATAAACAGGGCCCTTTAAACCCAAGTCTGGAGGACCTAGAAAAATAGGCTGAATTGTATTTAATTTTGGCCAAAACCATCGGGGTCTCGCGGTGCCTCACACCCTGGCTGGGTCGCTGGGTATGACATCCATGTAGAGGTCTGGTGACATTTTTTCCAAAGAAAACGGTTACCTAATTATAAGTAAAATTGAAACAACAAATACCCTTTTTTGTATCTTAGCCTAAATTAACTTCTTTGTCGAATGCTGTATTCTGGAAGATTACAGCATTCAACAAAGGTTTAAGCACAATCTAAAATTTCCTCAGCTTCATTTCTGGGTTGTGGGGTGTGAATATTCTTTGTCACCCAAGTCAATATGGCTATGAATCCATCATGAAAAAAAATAATCTTATTTACTCTGTGATAAATAATGGAAATACTATCATCCACCATGACTTTATGCTTCAAAACATGATCTGCATACACTACCTTTGTGTAAAATAAAGGAAGCTAACAGAGACTGACTTAAAAACTGAAACAATGACTTGAAAAGGAAAAAAATTGACTTTGATTGTGGCCAACACCTGATGTCTGAAAAAGTCAAAAATGGTACCTTGTTGCCGATGGATTTTCCCAATGATTCCAAAATAAAACAGCCCTAAATATTCCAAATAAAAGCATTTACAGAGGTGTGGCAAGTTCAATTCCCCTCTAACGGGGGGAGAGTCATATCACCATAATATCCGTATACTTACCATTCAAGCCCGACTTAATGCCTTTTCATTTTCTACGCTCCTTGAGGCAATATCCCTACGATACCCACTGTAAAATTTGGAAAACCCTGAATGTGCGCACACATCAGGGGCCAATGATCTAGCAACCACTGGACTTCTGGATCATTTTTGGTATGCTCTTTCCACCGGGTTGGAATCCCACGGGCGGGAGAGCGAACCCCGGGGGCCCCGTCCTGGGCGGCGCAGCGGGCCCGACGGGGGGGAGCTCAGGCTTGAATGGTAAGAAGTATACGGAGATTATGGTGATATGAGGGGGATCACATACATCTCCTAGTACGTTCCCATCCCATTCAAGCCTGACTTCATGCCACAGATTTGCAAACTGGTAGAGGTCCCCAGATATCAGGAGTGCTCGGGCCATAAGGCAAGCGGAGCTATGGTGATATGATCTCGCCGGGAGAAGGTGGAACAAAACAATATATAACAGATGC